>CM061534.1:118967948-119191876 GCA_030545055.2 Neoaliturus tenellus | reverse complement strand
CTTCCCAAAGATGGCATTGTTCATTAATTTATAGAAGTCCTTTTCAAATGCTGTTGTCGCTGCAGCTCTTCTTGTAGTGTTGGAATCAATATATGGTTTCAACCAACAAGACTGGGTGAATTCAATTGCTCTATGAATTCTCACTATACGTAGACCCAATTCGAGAGCCTGTTGAACTACCCAATAGTGAGCCACATAGCGATCTTTATTCTCCAAGGTCATCATCAATTTTGGCCATCTTCCTGTCGGTGAAACTTCAGTCTTGGCTAGGAGAGGCAAGTCGTAGTGATGGTCATGAAGGTGCTCCGGGTATTCAAAATCACAGTCCAAAACATAGCCTTTTGGACCATCCTTTGGAATCTGTGAGATGTCTCCGATGGTGGCCGGGTCGATCCATTTGAAGTCAGCGTAGGGAAGCGGATTTGACATTGCCCAACCATAAAGGTTGTTTGCGTCAAAGTAGCCAAGGTAGACCGATGGTTGTTGCTCGTCGAAGCCGGGGATGTACTTGTTGTTGGCTTTGACATGACGTGTTACAGCTTGTGTCAAACCGCCCCGTACACCAGATTCCATCATGAGCACCATATCAATATCCGTTAGAAGTTCCAGTCGACAGTTGGTTGACTTTAGCATAGCTTGCCATGCTAATCCTGGAGATGTGTACGAGTGTAGAGGGTCCAGTCCATAGGCGGAGAAGCAGGTGTTTCGAAATTCTTCCATCACATCGCACAGCAGAGTTACGTCCAATTTTATATAAAAGTCAGAATATTCCCCTAAGGTTTGAATGTTTAGTTGGTTCCAAACATTACAAGCATGATTGTAGTCTTCAACGGAGATTTCACTTTCGTTTAATTTGCTGTTGAAGGCTTCAATCGGTGGCAGACTGGTTTCTTCGAATTTTTCTGCAGACGTTATGTAATCATAGGGGAAAACTCCTTTCCGTAATACTAGGTCTAATTTATCTTCAGGTACAATTTTTCTGGTTTCTTTTAGGTCTTCTCTTCTTAGGTTCTCTGACAATTTGGCTAAACTAGATGCCATAAATCTGTAAGAGTCTACGAAGCGAAGTTTAATTTTACCTACTGTTTTTGAAAAGCTGATGTACTTTTCCAATGTTGTAGCAAGAACATCAATTTTACCATCATCTCTTCCTAATTCTGGAATAATAAAGTGGGAGTCGTAGCCGCTAAGATTGTGTAAAACGACAGGAATAAAGTTTGGCAGTTTGTAATTTATATTGCATGAATTACAAGCAGCTCCTCTGTATAACCCTGTCAGGTGATCGTGATCTCTTACTTTTGGATTTTCTTCACTAAACATCTTCTTGCATAAATAGCATCTTGTCGCTAAGTTGTATTCTTCTTGTTGATTTTGGTTTAAAGGTTCCATAGGTACAATATTACCGAACAAGCGTTGAACCTTTCCAGCAATATCGTACAGTTGGTCTACAAAATACTTAGCGGCTTCTTCACAACGGTAGAGTATTGGAGTGGATGTTAAACCATAGTCTTGCAATTGGTTTTCAGACAAGGTTGATTTAACTAGTAAACAAAAACTGTTGGGCTGATGCAACTGATATTTTGTTCTTCTAGTCACTTCGCCGTCCGGCAGCTCCTGTGGTACTAACGTTGATTCAAAATCTGCGTAGACCACTAGTGGAATTCGGTATTGGTGAACTGTCTTGTTAAATTGTATTGAAGCTCGGGTAGGCGGTGGAAGACTTATCTTTACTTCATAGTTCTCGTTGCAAAGTCTTTTATGTTCCAATAACCAGTCCAATCCTCCACGTCTTGAATCTTTCCAAGAAAAGCAGAAACATCTCTTGCAAACTGTAATCCTATTTACTCTTTTGGTCAATTGTTTTACAACTAACGCTTCAAAGTCTTTTATCCATACATAATGGGAAATTTCACCCTTGGTTATCAATAGCAAATCCGTATGGTTTCTTTGCTCAACCTTTACTACCCGCAAAGGATAAACGTTGTTGGAATCATCCAGACCAAAAACATTGACTGAAACGCCAGGATTTTTCTTTCAAATTTGCCAATATCTTTTAAAGTAACTGGGTAAGTAAGACCTTGAAAGTTGTAGCGGTGTTCATTTTCGTAGTATTCTCTACCAACTCTACAAGGATTGTTTTTAACATACTTGGTTAACATTGCATACTTGAAACATTCATTACCCTCATTTTGAACATTTCTACACGAGTTAGTGTTTTGGATTTTCTTTGGTAGAGGGATAAAACTACTACCTCTTAAACCATATCCATGTTTATGAACCCTAACATCCATACCTTCGATTGATGACAAAGTCCATCCAGATCCTCTTCCTTCATGTTCTTGGAGTTTGGTTATAAGTTCCTCCAAGCATTCTTCAATAATATCATCAATGTCGGAGGTGAAGGTAAGGGTTCGATTTTTGGTAATGAATGCTCTCAATGCTGTTTCACCATCAGTATTGTTAAACATAGCCTCTAACACCATTCCAAATTTAATAAAATTTAGCCTTTGTAATTCTTCCCTCAACGTTTGACCAACAAGTTCCTTAGCCTGGGTTATAAATGTTTCCAATTCCAATTGAACGTTATTAATTTTGAAATGTGTTACAACTCGTCCTGGCAAGGCCGTGGTGCGCAGTTGTCTTACATCTTCCAGTTCTTCTTCTTCCATATCCTCTTCTTCGGTGTCCTCTTCTTCGGTGTCCTCTTCTTCAATAGGTCTTGTAGCAGTAGATGGTCCAGCACCAGCAAATTGTATCACACTAGGTCTTCTTCTTTGCATTTGCTGTAGATAGCTGTCCCAGTAATTCGTCTGCTTCTGGTGCTCTTCCAAAAACCGGTCAATTGAGTCTAAGTCTATTTCATCCATGGTAATATCTTCTTTTCTATCTTCGTCTTCATGTAATTCTCTGTGTAGGGTGAAAAGATCTTCGTCTTGAAAGATTTCCCCACAAATGTCGCAAAGAGCCATTTCAAACAGTTTGGCTTTGAATGCACACTCTGTGAATGTCCACGCAATAATGAGCAGCGTGCTCGACCGGGACCCTTTATATCCGAGGCAGATAGGTGGGGAAAGTGACGTCATATAAAACAGGTTATCAATCATGTGCTAAATTTAGCCTTTACACAACCGTTTGTAATAAATTTATCAGTAGGCTTGATATATTGATGATATTTGGTCTAGATTCAATAATTTGTACAAGTTTTTTTAAAAACGTCTGTTTGAGCAAAATTTGTAGGTCAAGGTCATTTAGAATTATTATTTTGAGCGGGGGATAGAGCACTAAGCAGCATCATTTACTACAAAGTGCTCTATCCCCCGCTCACATTCTTTTTTTTAACTTTTTGTTTAAGCTTTTACAAAGGTGAAACATCACCATCAGAGTCGGAATCATCCTCATCACGGAATAAGCAGCGATGACAATACATAATTCTTCTGGCAACTAACATCCTATCCATTGGACGATGAGGAGTGTCTTGTTCTTCTTCTTCTTCTTCAATTTCCAATTGGAATTCCATTTCCGACTCAGATGATGACTCTAATGTTTCGTAGGCGTGCAAGTCCACTTCATTGCCCGTTGAACCAGCTTCGTCAGAGTCCGTTTCAATATCCATTATTTCTTCCTCCTCCTCTTCCTGATCAACCGCAGGTAGTTGGTCCTCTGCTTCTATAACTTCTACAGGTATTACCTCCAGAATTGAAAGAATTCTGTCGCGATGGAACACGGTGTTGTCAAGTGGAGCCATGGTATGAAAGTGGTGTATCTATCCAATTGGTTTGCCCTTTTTATACCCCCACCAACTATACATCTTATGTGGGTCAAGGTCACATCAAAATACCCTTTGAGCGGGGGATAGACCACTAAGCGACATGCTAGTCCATTGTCGCAAAGTGATCTATCCCCCGCTCTATTCCGCAGACCACACTCAAGTCCAAGTCCAAGTCCAAGCCAAGAATTTTACACACTTTATTGCCACCAGGTAATAGTTATTCGCACATTCACTTGGTTTGCAAAGAGGTACTGAACAAACTCCATATTAGTTGTATTTTCAGTATGTAAATGCGTCATGAAATATGCAATCTTATCTATTGCGGCATTGTCCAAAAGTTCACAGTTTACAAGTTCCAATGTGCCTAGGCTTGTCTTCTCTTCGATAAGTTGCACAACTTCATTAATATCTTCTTCCAAAAGAATGAACTCCACGCTGTAGCTTTCCATTGCTAGTGGTAGGTTGCAGCGGATGTCTAGACAAATGCTTGACTAAATGTGCTCTTCATTGGTCCTACATATATACTGATTCCCCCTCCACATTACCCATTCCCCTCTACTTTTAAGTGGGTCAAGGTCATCCAATAATACCCTATGAGCGGGGGATAGACCACTAAGCAGCATGCTAATCCATTGCCGCAAAGTGATCTATCCCCCGCTCTGTATTCCACACAAGTCCCAGTCTTTACACACACATACAAGTCCCCAGTCTTTAACACTTAGTTATACTCTGTCCGCCCTGCCAATTAAAAGTTCCCCATGTTTGCCACTACTTTCCATCAACCTTTCCAAGTCCCAAAACACAATGTCCAAATTCACCAAGTTCGCTCGTCCAATTTCAAACACACTATTCCCCCCAAAGTCACTTGCTCTCACTTGTTGTCCTGTATACTGTTTCTTCTTCCACGCTACAATCACTACCCTACCCTCTTCAACAACCATTCTTTTAACATTATCATACACATTCTTCAACATCTCTCTACAGTTTAAATAGTTTATGCTTACATACTCCCATTCCTTACCAATGATTACTGAACCACTCATGTCTACAAACTCTACTTGTTACCTAGAAGGCTCAAAGCAGAATGAAGTCGAGATGTATAGACCCCCTCTTTTATACCAGTTAACCGGTTGTCCTTGGTGTAAAGTGGGTCAAGGTCATCCAATGCTACCCTTTCAGCGGGGGATAGACCACTAAGCAGCATGCTAGTCCATTGCCGCAAAGTAGTCTATCCCCCGCTCTGTATTCTACACACACACACACACACACACATGTCCCTGTCCAAGTCTTTCATTACATACCCAATATATATTCAGTTCCTTCATCATCACTATCACTCATCACTGCTTCCACAAACTCCACAGGATTAAAGTTAAATTGTTTCAATTGTTCTTTTAAGTTTTCAATTTGTTGGTCCTTTACTTCTAAAACACTGTGAAGGTGTGATATGTAGTCCGCTGCCTCGTTGATGCTTGCTACTCTCGGATCGCCTAACTTCAAGCTGGGAACTACACCCTGCAGCCTGAAGTACGCCATACGCCTTTCTTGCTCCTGCCGTTGACCAGGACTGAGCAAGCCTTGTCCGTCTTGGCTTACCTCCAGCAAGGTCCGTAGCATCGGAGCTTTGCAAGCGTTTGCCCGAGCAACAGTTATGCTGTGAAATGGTCGAGCAGGTCCACGAGTAGCAGGCAGGACGTTGGCAGCACGCCTTCTTGAAGAAGAAGAGGAAGCCTGAGAAGTTTTGGAGTTAAAAGCCATGTTACAATGCTGTATTCAGCTAAGCGGTACAAAGCAGAATAACCAAACTGCACGTTAATACCCGTATATATACACTTATCAGTAGTGGGGGTACTAGCTAGCCTTGGTAAAGTGGGTCAAGGCCATCCAAAAACATTACCAGAACGGGGGATAGATCACTAAGTGGCATGTTAGTCCATTGCCACAGAGTGATCTATCCCCCGCTCTGTATTCCGCATTCACACACACATTCATACAAACAACAAGTCCCAGTCCGAGTCTTTACCCACACACCTATCCACTCTCATCCTCACTATCGTCACTGTCCAACAGGCTTTCACACTTCTTAATCAGTTTTTCCCATTTACTCCGGATATAAAGTAGCTCACTGCGAGTATTCTCTAGCAGTCTGTCCCTTTGCTCTATGACTTCGTCGTACCACTCCATGATGCTTGGTGAAGTCTGAGTTGATGCATCCGTCGTGGTTGGTTGAGAAGCTCCGCTGCTCCGCAACTCCTTCCTCACAGGACCAAAGCCGGAGAATCGGACACGACTCCTTGACGTAGGCCCCGATCGGATTGGTCCAATGCTCGGGCTGGAGTTGGAGGCGGCCGGGCCAGAGGTAGAGGCTGGGAGGTTCATAGCAGACATGGTGGTGTTCAGCTTAACAGTGTAAAGCAGAATGAGAAGACGGTTGATCACCACTCCTATATATACCCATTTTTAGTGGTGGGGGTAACCCCGGGGTGAGGGAGGGGGTGGGGGTGTGGGTGGAAGTGGGGGTGGGGGTGGGGGTGGGGGGGGGGGGGTAGCTTAAGGACTTCTACTAACTTTCCCTTAGTCCTCGCGGTCATCGGTTTTACATACCTTTAGCACACCCATCATTTTGGTTTCTTCAATAACTTTACACACCTCAAAAACCCAAGCAAACAGCTCATCTATGTTGTTATAATTAATTTTTGTCCAGTGTTCATACTTATGAGTTTGGTTGTTTATAATACATAGATAAAATGTAGACCCATCTCGTCTTATACAATACTCAACTTCCATTCTATGCCGGTTTAGCACTTCCCAAGCATTGTGTTGATCTATCAAGAAGTCACCACCTTTGTAATTGTACCGTGACATGTTTACACGGAGTACAGAAACAGACTGAAGCAAATGAACGGCTCATACAGGCTTAGTAAGAGCGTTAGAGTGGGGGGTATCACGTGATACACGACATTAGTTGTAAGGTTAGCACTTTACTTTAAACAGTAATTTATATGGGTCAAGGTCATTCAAACTTTGAAAAATTTTTACCTCCAAACACTTGTAGCAAGCTACAAGTGTTTGGAGGTAAGTTTTTATTTGTTAAAGATTTTTGTAACTTAGTCTTCACCCTCAAGGACACGGTTTGAGATTGTCCCAGTGACTTTACATCACCGCCAGGTTAAAGTATTATACAAGTCAAGTGTTTTTTTTTTTTTATTCCTTGACTTGTATAATACCCCTCTCCCTTACTTTAAGAGGGTTAGGACTAAATTTGGAAAAAATAATTTGGAAAAAGAATTTCTGTTTTTACTTATTGTCCAACACAACCTAACAATTTAGAATTTCTTTTTTTTTTGGTGGGCCTACATCCTAATCCATTTCCCACACAGATTGGCATCCTTCCCTTCGTATTAGATAGCCTTTTTTGTGGTGAAAAATTGTCTTTGTACCATCCGAACGGGTACTTTCATTGTATGAAGGTTGCCATCACCTTTTACAATGATTTCTACATTTGCATCAAAAGCTCCATACGTTTGAACAATAAAATAATATTTTTCATCCACTTTAAGTCTTCTAATATCAAGCGGTTGCGGACTGTGGGGATGTCTGGGTTGGGATGTTTTAGACCTAATGTTGTTAAGACTGTAGGGTCTTACTCTCGGAAGATTGATATTTTTGTTCAAGTGCGTTTGGCAACGGTCTTCATCTAAAACAGCAAACTTCTGACAGCAAAGAACCCCAAAGTCTTTTGACATATACACGTAATCGCATTTATTACCCTTGCCAGCAGGGACTTTAACACGCTTACGTTTTTGTGTTGGACGCTTTATTGGAGTGTTTTGGAGCTTGTCAGGTTTAGGCTGGCTAGAAGGAATAGGGGTAGAACACTTTACACGGTGAAGAGGAAGGGAGCAAACAATTTTGGGTGGGGTAGGAGAACGTGTTAGGTCGATGGTTGGTAAGGTAAATTTGGATGTCATATCAATAGTAGGATAGGGAGCGTCAGGAGAAAAGATAGATCGACGGGGTGGTTTAACAGGTGTTGGTGGGATAGGGGATAGAGGTAGAGGACATTGGGATTTGGTGTATGAAAGGATTTTTTGTGAACGGGAGTATGGGGTGTACTTCGGCTTTGAAGTCTTCTTCTTCTTCTTGTCGTCCTCCTCCGTCTGGAAAACGGCAGCATCCGAGTTGGAGTCCGAGGAAAGGGAGACAGCTGGAGAACAAATCAATCCTCGGCTGGCCCCAGCGGCAGTTGTATTGGTTAGCGCTGGCATCGATGGCAGAAGGCTGGTCACAGTCGTGATTACAGCCAGCGCTTGCCGCAGGACCGAGTACTGCATCGTAGTGGTCCCAGACGAAGAAGGCGGAGTAGACTGGACAGCCGAAGTGGGGTTAGCAGAAGAAGCAGAAGCTGGAGGGTAATTCTTCAATTTCAAACCCTTCAAACCCATTTTAAAAGTGAAGAAGTGAAGTGAAAATATGTAATATAAAGATGCAATATAAAAATGCAAAGAGCAGGAGCACCGGTCAACACGAGTGTTGGTGGTCCAATGAGAGGTGCATGCAACCCGGCCGCCTTATATCCCCACCGACCACGGGCGAGCCCCACCCAAGGGTATAGGGGTAGGGGTAGGGGCGGGGCTGGGGGTGGAGGTGTGGGGTGGAGGTGTGGGGTGGAGGTGTGGGGTGGAGGTGTGGGGTGGAGGTGTGGGGTGGGGGTGTGGGGTGGTGGTGGGTTGGGGGGGGGGGTGGAGGTGTGGGGTGGAGGTGTGGGGCGGAGGTGTGGGGTGGAGGTGTGGGGTGGAGGTGTGGGGTGGAGGTGTGGGGTGGAGGTGTGGGGTGGAGGGGGGGGGGGAATGCTGGAGCAGTCTTTCCTATAATTAGGTCAAGGTCACAAAATAACTTGAAAAAATAAAGCCCCACCTGGGGCATTTAGGTTGCCATCGCTGTAGCCTCCAAAGAGACCCAACTATGGACAACAGCAGACTTGTATGTTAGTAATACCTAACCATTAAGAATTTAGAAAACTACTGTATTTAGGTCAAGGTCACGGAAAAACTTTAAAAAATAAAGCCCCACCTGGGGCATTTAGGTTGCCATCGCTGTAGCCTCCGAAGAGACCCAACTATGACAACAGGGCAACATCCAATGTTGTGTTCCCTTCGCCACGCAAGACTTTTAAATATTTACTGCATTGGTAACAAATAGCTAACAAAACATTTACATAATTTTGAGAGAGGTTGAGGACAGCCCTAGTGGCTTACACGTCCTCGGTCCGAGTGCAGAGGCCGCCGCAAATTGGCCACAGCTGTGGTCTGCATGCCAGCGTACAAACGGACCGGTTCCCAACCCAGCCGCAATATTGCATGCCTGAGAGGACCCATGCTACAATTGGTTTAAAATAGCTTTACACGGGGGTCTACTCCCGTACCCTATCTTTAATATTTAACTTTAGCAATGCAGTAAATTTTTAAAAATCTTTGTGGGTCAAGGCCACACGAACATTAAAAAATTTCGGCCCCCGTTCATCCATGGCGAACCACGAATGTTCGGGGGCCTTGGGGGCAAAAACACAAATAGCTAACAAACTTCATTTATATAATTTTGGTTTCCAGAAGGGAAACAGAGGTTGAGGACAGCCCTAGTGGCTTACACGTCCTCGGTCCGAGTGCAGAGGCCGCCGCAAATTGGCCACAGCTGTGGTCTGCATGCCAGCGTACAAACGGACCAAGTCCCAACCCAGCCGCAATATTGCATGCCTGAGAGGACCCATGCTAACGTTGGTAAAAAATGATTTTACACGGGGGCCTACTCCCGTCCCTATCATTACAATTTACTTTGAGCTGTGAAAAAGGCTCAAGGGGGAGTGCTAAAACAAGCGTATACACTTTAGATAGATATAACACACACTTACAAAATAGGTTGAGCTCAACATGGTACGTGCTGGAACAAGCATATACACATTAAACACATATGACATAAAAGACAACAAGACAAAACACGAACAAGACACATAGGAGACATAGGGTACAAGTAAAACACTCACATATAAAACAATTCCAAATACCCATACGCAAGCGCAATATCTTAAAAATAATACAAGTCTTAAAGTTAGAGTAGACTTCGCTAAACAGTGAAGGCACCTTTCAGTGTTTAGTGAGGCCTATGGCGGTCCGTCCCGATCGTTCACGTTCAACGCTCGGGAGCGGACTGCGAGCCGGCTGTGGCCGGGCCGCCTTATATCCCCACCGGTCTCCCCCGAAGGGGCGGCATGGGGCGGAGGTCCACCCCGGGGGTGGAGGTCCACCCCCATGGGGTGGGGGGGGTGGGGGTGGGGGTGGGGGTGGGGGTGGGGGGTGGGGGGTGGGGGGTGGGGGTGGGGGTGGGGGTGGGGGTGGGGGGTGGGGGTGGGGGGTGGGGGTGGGGGGTGGGGGTGGGGGTGGGGGTGGGGGTGGGGGGTGGGGGTGGGGGTGGAGGTGGGGGGGGGGTGGGGGTGGGGGTGGGGGGTCCACCCCTCAGGGGTGGTTCAAGGTCACCGACTACACTTCTACTCTAAGTCTGGTTCAAGGTCACCCACTACACTTCTACTCTAAGTGTTGCCAATACCCCCACCTTAATCGAGTCCCTAAGCTACGCGATGGCGCTCAGCCAGTATGTCTCAGGCTTGCATGCGGTAAGCATCGCTGCTCTTCGACTCTGTTCATGTAAGTGTTTTACAAATTTTTTGCCTCAAGGTCATTACACTTTAACTCTGGACAAACATGGCTTGGATTTTCTCTGATTTTACTCAAGGTCACTACACTTTACCTCTGGGACAATATCGACTTGTAGTATTTCAGTGTTTTGACTCAAGGTCATCACACTTTAACTCTAGCACGTCGGTTATCGTACCAGAGGTGCTCAATAACCTAACTTGTAATGTTTAGGGTGGCGTTTGCACGCCACGTGGTATCGCCATGAGTGTCCAGTCCAAATTTTAGGTTAGATTAATTTTACTGTGATCTTTTCCATTTCCACTTCGTTTTGCCAAAGAATAAGGTGTCGCTTTATAAAGTGGTATTTCTCTAATGTTATAGGGGATTGCAGGGATACAATTAGTTTATTTAGGAGACTCTTCATCTTGGAGTTTAACACAATTTCCACTTTGACTTTGCTTCCTCGGCTCTCACAGCCTAAGCTGTACAGAAATGTTTCTTCTAGTGCCAACTCGGGCCAAGAGAACAGTGTATTGACTGTAGGACAGGTCATGGTGAAGTGATGCGATACTCCAGCGTACAACCTCACCTTCCCCCACCACTGTGACCTTCCCCCACTCCTGCTGTTTCCCCCACCTCTTTTCCCTTGACTCATGCGCTACAAGCAGTCTCTCAGTATTGTGCGGACTTTTGTGAGGGAAGCCATGTCGCGGGACGCTTTAGGTAAGAAACTTAACCGTGTTAAGACTTTATTAGTTGCTCACTGTCCACCACTCAAAGTCAAAAGGGTTTCGACTTTAGCTAAGTGGCGCAAACTGTTGCGCGGACACCCTAAGTTTTATACCAAACAGACTAATGTAAGTTTTACTGATGAAGATTTGTTTAGAATGTTGGATGAGATGACTTTTCCTTGCAAAATTCAGTTAGTTACTCCCATTCCTGACAGTTTGGAGTCTTAGTCTCTCAAGCCGATATACCTAGAGTACGCGGAGCCTGGAGGTCAGTCGCTCGGTGACTGTCGTGGGGTGCGCATCGGTGTCGGCGCTCCTTTGTTAGGTTTTCTAGGTCACAGTAATATCAAATTGTTGGTGTTGTGCTGGTTCAAGGTCACCTGAGGGATAACCGATTGGCCGTTTAGGCAGAGTCATGTCAGAAACTCGAGTTTAACTTGGCACTTTTGCCGTTTCTCGTCGAATATTCGCTCCAAGTGGTCAAGGTCACGGGGACTCTGACTGAAACTCGGAGCGTAGTGCGAGAAACGGCAAAAGTGCCAAAAAATTTTAAGTTTCGGCGTGACCTTGACCTTAGTGGCGTCGGTGACGTCATTTTGATGACGTAAGGGGTGATGACGTCATCAGCACGTCATTTCTGTGACGTCATGGGTGTGACGTCATCGAAATGACGTCATAGGTGATGACGTCATCGATGACGCAATCGATGACGTCATCGATGACGTCATCGGTGAGGTCATTGACCTCGATGACGTCATCCCTCAGGTGACCTTGAACTGAGCCAGCACCAACAATTTGACACTACTTATGCATCTTGAAACAAAACAATAAAGATAAAATAAAATTCAAATAACAATAATTGGTGTAAACAAATTACTGCAAAAACATGTTATATGTTGATAAGTTGTACTATATACACATTTGCACAAGTTGATGAGGACCTTTTACACAGCACTTGCACTGAGTTTAAATGCACACAAGGTGATAACAAATGAGTTGGCTCTGCTACTCACTGTCAATGGGCAGTACACAGAGGCGGTTGGCAGCTCTCTTCAACAGTCCTGAGGTTGTCCTCAACGTGGCCACTCGCACGCGTCCGTCGGCTCCGGGATGGACGTCCGTCACGACACCGGTGATCCACTTCAAGGGCGGGAGGTTCTCATCCCTGACCAGCACCACTTGCCCGGGTGAGATGTTTGGTGTCCCTGAAGTCCACTTCTGCCTCTGTTGGAGCTGGGACAGGTACTCCGTTGACCAGCGTCGCCAGAAGTGCTGCATAAGCTGCTGCGTTCTCTGCCAGCGCGACAGACGGTTCTCCCTGATGTCCGTGATGTCTGGCTCTGGTAGAGCTGATAGAGCGTCTCCTGTAATGAAGTGACCGGGTGTCAAGGGAAGTGGGTCACTAGGAGAGGTGTTCAAGGGGGTTAGAGGTCGGGAATTAAGGCAAGCCTCGATCATTGTCAATGTTGTATACATCTCTTCGTATGTCGGAACTGCTTCTGCTGAGAACTTTTTCTTGAACCCTTCTTCAGAGAATGTACTCTCCTGCCTTAATGAGGCTGCTGCCGATGATGGCCAGTGTGATTCTTCTTTTGTTCTTGATGTAAGATCTCTGTGATGATCGTCACACAATGGCTTCTCTTGAGACAAAGGAGTCTTGGTGTAGTTTACTTGTTCAGTTTTCAAAACCTGTTGAAGTTGTTGATTGCTGTGATCCATTGTAACATGCAAACTAGAGACTGTTACCTCACTATTGCAGTGTGTTGTCTTGCCTCCTACCACCCAGCCTAATTTTGTGTTTTGTAGAGTTGGAAGATTTTGTACTTGAATTTTTCCATCTTCTAAGAGATCAAAGAAATGCTCTTGACCAAGCAGAAGATCAATTTTTCCAGGTTTTGAGAAGGTAGGGTCAGCTAGAGTGATGTTTTGTGGCAGTGGCCATGATTTAATTTCAATAGGTGCAGTAGGAAGAATGCCTGTGATTTTAGGTAATACTAGAAATTCTGAGTGTACTGCATAATTGGATGTCAAAGATTGTACTGTTGCATTAATCTTAGATGATACGTGAGTGGTTCCCTCGCTGATACCTGTAACTACAAGTGATGATTTTGCCTTTTTCAGTTGCAATTTCTGGCAAACCTCCTCAGTGATGAAGTTTGATTGGCTGCCACTGTCCAGAAATGCTCTGCAAGTCATTGGTGTACCTTGAGGGCTGACAATTCGTACTAAGGCGGTTGACAATAGCACTTCCCCCTTATTTTCTGAGGCTGGCACAGCACAAGTTCCAAGAGATTTAGTAACTTGTTGTTTGGGTGCTGCTGTGTGCCTAGAGTACGGTGGTTGAAGATCAATGTGCAACAAAGTATTATGTTTTTTGCCGCACTTTTTGCATCCTGTTGATCTACATCGATCAATGTTGTGCCCCTGATGAAGGCAGTTGTTACAAATCTTTGCATTTGCCAGCATTTTGATTTTTTCCTCATGGGGACTTTTTAATAAATCGCTGCATTGAAATATGGCGTGATCGCCGTTGCAAAGCTTGCACCTTTGTGTTTGTTGTGTTGTGAGATAAGATTTGGGTTTAGTGAATTGATTTTGTCTGGGTTGATTTGGTGGAGTTTTCTGTTGAGCAGTTTGAACCTTATTAGAACTGATGTTTTCAAGGATTTGGCATCTTTTTTCCAGAAAATTCGTCAACTGTTTGAATGTGGGGAGCTCTCTGGGCTCTGTTGAAGACTCCCATTCGCGTTGAGTTGAGGAGTCTAGTTTGGGAATGAGAAATTGAATTAACAGTGTGTCCCAGTGCTCTACTGGTTGTTTCAAGCATTTTAGTGCACGCACATGTGTATGTAAACTACTAATAAACTGTTTGAACTGTTGTGGAGAATCTCTTTGCAGTGGTGGCAGATGAAAAAGAGCTTTGACATGGTTTTGGACAATAAGTCTTTCATTGTGGTACTGATCCTTTAACAAGGAAATAGCTATAGCGTAATTAGCTGTGGTTAACTCTAGGTTGTCCAAAGATTTTGCTGCATCGCCAGTCAGTGACGCTTTCAAATAGTGCAGCTTTTGCACATCAGTCAAACTGTCATTTTGATCGATTAATGAATTGAAAGTGTCAAAAAACGACATCCATTCCTCAAACTTTCCTGAGAAGGATGGTAAATTGATTGTTGGAAGTTTGACAGAGACAGAATTGTTGCTGTGAGACGGTGATGATGAATTTGTGTCTGATTGAGTAGAAGTTTGATTTTGAATAGTGTTAATCTCAATGTGATTTTCTGCCTTTGCCAATAATTCGTAGTACTGTTGTTCGAATTCCTCTTCTGCAGAATGGTCTGAGGTTTCATCTAGGATTAGAATCTGTTCGTGAATGTGTTCAAATTCTGTCAGTAATTCCTTTACCTTTTCTGCTCTAAGTTTGATTTCTGTTACATTTTGATGGTTGTTAGGATTTAGAAGAAATGTTTCAAAACGAGTTAACTTTCGTTTTAATTGTCCTCTTTTGTTTGTTAATATTTTTAACTGCTTATCCGTGTCAGGCATTTTGAAGATATTTGAAATAATTCAGTGATCGAGGTACTAATAATGAGGAATATTGATAAATTTAAGATAGGAGTTTGATAGGTAAAAACATTGGTTAGGTTTCATGAATGGACAAAGGTTATGTTTGACACCGGTCACTCACCCCCTCTATCAGCTGGTCGTCGTCTGCCCTGAAGTGGTCGGGAAGCTTCGGCTCCGCTCGTGTATCCTCGGCTCACTCGGGAGTCGTCTGCTTCTCGAGGTTCGGGTCGACTCGGCTCCGCTCGGCTTGGCAAGGGATGTTCGGCTCCACTCCGCTTCGTAGGGGCTGGTGTCAGCTGTGACGAAGGAAAGGCCTCCAAAGGGTTTATTGCCGCGCAATAAAACTCGCCTCCCCTATTGTCCAGCCGTGGTGTCTTGCAGCTTTCTCTCGCCTTCGATGTCTCGAGTTCACTATTCCAGCTCAAAAACTTTGCACTGAAGTCACTGAACATGAACTGTAAACCACACGAATCGCGTGATCCAATGCCGGAGGACCAAAAATATGTACGCACACGCACCAAAGACTGAACGTAATACGTACTGAAATGAAATAATGAATTTGTGACAATTGTTTAAAGTTAATTGAGCTGGTGTGATAATTGTAAATGAAAATGCTCACGTTGATAAAACACTGTTTATTGATTGATAATTACGTAAAATGATGATAAAAATGTAAATGATAACTTAAATGTGTGAAATATGTTAAATGAATGATTAACACTTGAAAATGTGAAATGAGAAGTGAAAATGAAATGTCTGCCTGTGTGGCAGACACCCGACACTGTAGACGGTTTGTTCACCACTGACCTGCGCCACACACGCACCCCCGACAGTCCCAGGGGTGGGGGTGACACAGACACTTGACAAAAAGGCGCCAACATCGTGTCTTGATTTATTCCTTAAACTCTTTAAAAATTGTTGAAGAAACTTCATTTTCCGAGGTTACAAAGGAGGTTTAAAAAATTTATTAACCTCCAATGTCGGTATATTGAAGAGTTAGATACAAAATGCTTACAGTATTTGATTTTGGCAAGTTTTTCCTTGGTATGAATCCATTGCAGAGTAGTCACAGAGAAAACAATCCAAAGTGTAGTGATATTTTGTTTTGAGATAATGATATAAAACATCATTTGTTAAAGTCTGTATATACTTAATAAATAAGTACTCTATTTAATTTTAAGTCAGCGATGGACCCTGGTGCATATCATAAGGCGAATTTCATTTATTGGTAATGAAGAAACTGACGATTATTAGGCTATACATGCATGGGTCTATTTCAATATGCCCGTTTATAAATATAGCCTACATTATTTAGGCTATAGAAAAGCCTAAGGCTTGAATTCAAAACAGGTTAAATTAAAAAAGCAAGGTTGAATTCTAAAATCTATAACATTATCATATTTACGTGACATTTACGGGGTTTGAATGAGTTTTTAAAAGGTGATAAGTTTGAGATCGGCATACAACGGCTAGAGGATATGGGTAGGGCCTATGATTAGAGTGCGTATGAGTGATTAAAGAGTCAACTTTGCTTTTTCATAGTAATCAATCAGAATATACTAGATCTTCTGAGTTCTTGTAGGCCGTTTCAAGCATTAGAGTGCAGGGTCAGCTCGAAAAAATGACAAAAATAACGTTAAATAAATATGACTAAAGCATCATCGGCTATATATTAGTTTATGTCATAAGTTTCATTCTTGTTACATTTCATGTAGTCAAAAAATTGTTCATTCTACAATCGTGCTAAATAATTTGTTAAACCAATATTTGAGGATACATACTTAATTAAAATTAAATTATCCTACTAGCTAATTTGGGTCATTTGTGAAAAACATAAAATTTAAATTGCATATATTGACTAAAATAGTTTATATATAATATATTTATTAAATAATTCAAGAGTTAACAAATCAAGAAAATAGTTAGGGCCTACTGAATGTATGTTCCAAGTACGTGCATAGTTCATTCTGCATAACTGTATATCGTGAGCACAAAAATAATTTGTAAATCATATGATAGTACAACATGAAAATAAAATTAGGCAAACGTTTAATACGTTGGCTTGCCGCTCGTGGCGCTAGCGGTGAGCCCAACTACGTCACACCAGCTGGCTATGCACACACCTCTTCTTTTTATTTATACACCTTGCCCAATCAGTACTGTTGGAAAGTAGATTAGATAAGGCTAGGCTTAAAAGTCCCTGGATTTCTGCAAAAATTTTAAGGAAAATAAATAAGCGTAGAAAATTGTATAATATTTTAAAGAGAAGACCATATGATAGTGATTTTAAAAGTTATTTTTCTAAATTCAGTTTAGATTTAAAAAATGAAATTGATAGAACAAAAAATAGTTTTTACTCTGAACAATTGAGGAGCTGTAATGGGAATACAGCTCGACAGTGGAAAATTATAAACAACATTACGGAGGGCTCCACAGTACGAACATTAGATAAAATTGAATTAACTGACGGCTCAGTAATTATCGGACACGATAACGTTGCGAAGGAAGTAAATAAATACTTTACAAATGTGACTGATAACGCTGATAGTATTGTGGGGCGCAGTCACTGTGAGCCATCAATTAGAGTAAATTCCTTTTTTGTAAATTACACGACCCCAGAAGAAGTAATTAATACTATTAACGGCCTAAAGAACAAAAAATCTTCAGGTTATGATAATATTAACGTAACATTAATTAAATATATTGCAAATGAAATTTCTCAAATACTGTCATATATTATTAATTTAAGTTTTTCAACCGGAGTCTTTCCTGAAAGCCTTAAACTCAGTATTGTTGTGCCATTACTAAAGAAACCCAACTTGTTACATGTAAATAACCTAAGACCTATAAGCCTTATATCAGTGTTTTCCAAGATAATAGAGAAAATTATGAAAATTAGATTGATTCAGTATCTTAAAAATATATCTTTCTTGTGTGATAGCCAATTTGGTTTTACAAAGGGAAAATGCACGGAGGATGCTCTGATAAAAGTCACAGATTTTATTTACAACAATTTCAATAAAAATAAAAAAGTGACTGGCCTCTTTATCGACTTTAAAAAAAGCATTTGATACCGTCAATCATGACATTTTACTGAATAAGATGGAAGCAATCAGAATAAGAGGCGTTACCCTCGATTGGTTTCGAAGCTACCTGACGGGACGCAGGCAGCGCGTCAGGGTGGCCGCGTGCCTCAGTGAGGCGCTGCCTGTGACCCGGGGGGTGCCCCAAGGAGCAGTCCTCTCTGCAAATTTATTTTTGATTTTTATTAATGACCTTCTGTCACAAAATTTTCATGGAAACGTTAACGCATTCGCTGATGATGTTGCGTTGTTTTATTCAAATCCAAATATTCAAAATATATCAATACGGATTTAAAAATACTAAGAAAATGGTGTGAAACAAACTATATGGAAATAAATGTAAGTAAAACCAAATTTGTTAATTTTGATATAAAAGGTTTTGATCACTTAATGCCCATAATATTTCATGATACAAATTGTTCTAATGTATTAAAAAAGAAAACACGGTTAACAGTGCAGAACAGAACATAGTGTACAACGTTTATTGTTTTTTTGAAACAGCTCGCTCTCCTTTTTGTCATTTCGTGAGTGTGTTAATTGTAATCAAACTGAAAAATAATGTGCTATTGCTTGCAAGATTAGTGAAAAAGACAGTTAGTTAACATAATAAATAAGTAGGCAATATTGTCAGTTTTACCGGGAAAATCAAGAAAACGAAAGTCCCCAGTCATTAACTCGATAAACTCCCACCTAAAACCGATTGAAATATCAGAAAAGTTAAACAGTTATTGGAAATCTCCGGACAATAATACACCTGGATAAACTGTTGGAAAATGAACAGCAACAACAGGGCCGAGGGCACAGGAGAGAGGCACTCCTTGGCTGAGCAGACAACACGGCAGGTCCGGCAACGATGTTCTGTTTCCAAGAATTCAAGCATCAATACATTGTGTAAAATAATGAATAAAGGACCAAGTAGTCGACAATATTCAAATCCACAAAATTATGTTTCTGGTTTTTTTATGTTTATACTGTCATTTTATTTTACTGTTATTGTGTTATTTAATGTTCCTGTTATGTTATTGTTTTTGTCAAATAATTTTTAACTGTTAGGCCCGAGCTGTAATTTAGCTCAGTAAGCCGGCAGTTGTTTATTTCCTAATTATGTAGGTCTACCACTTATTATTTGTTCATTTGTTATCTTTCTAGAAATTTGGGTGAAGTTTTAGTTGATATGAATCACGGTAGAAATAAAATCATTCAAATCATGAAACTATAGGGTATACTGTCCAAGTAAAATACTGTAAGCAACCAGAAAGCTAGCCTATATGACAAAGTTTATTGTATTATTTGATTGTTAGCATTATTTAAGGGCAGAATAAACAATTACTAATTATTTCGTTTTTAACTAAAAAAAGAACTATTATGTGATACGTTATTTTTTTAATTTTAGATCCTGAGGCAAAATATGCTATGATTCCATACATCTAGTGTTATTAAGTCTGCGGTTTGAATAATTTCTAGCAAAATTAAAATTTGTTTAAGAATGTAAAAGATAAATTCAGGACAACACGATCAATTGTAAACGCTTAAACAATGTTAGTTTGACACTGACATTTGATTTCGTATCCTGATTTAAGGGTTCAAGGAAAATGAAACCAAGGATAATTATTCTTAGAAAGAATAAGAGCATATTTATCTTTTGACACCCTTTTATGAAGATGGATTGCCTTTATTTCAACAAGGTGTCCATGAAGAGGGCGTTCACATTCGTAAAGAAATAGGCGTCACGTGAACAACGGGCGCGGCACGGCACAAACAGTTACTGACAAGTGTTACGGCAAATTTCAAAATTCAGTAGCATTGAATTTTATGGGAGTGCACTAGGTTAGTACGGTACTGCACAAACTCTCCCTGACGGTCTGCACCTTCCGCTGCCTTGCAAAAAGTTGGGCGAGCGAATTTTAAGAAATTTTCAAGCTGCCGTGCCGGCTATACGGCCACCTGCAGCGCGCGTATCCTCCGGTCGGCGATACGGGATTGTCGTTCTTACGTGAAAACGACTTTACAAAATGGGTATATTTAAGATAGTTTTAATGGATAATACCAAAAGTTGAACATTATGAGGCATTTAGAGTATTTGAATCTTCTCGGAATAATAGGCCTACAAACATGATGGAAGTATTGTTTTTATCTTATTCTTTCTTTTGAAACAATTTAAATTATGGCCACAATTTTTTTGGCCACATGATGTTACTTAGCTAACTCCCCTTTGATAATCTCTTTTGATGGAGCGTGCGAATGTTCAGGACGATGTAAAGAAGGATATCCGCCAGTGTTGTGCCCTTCCGCCCGCCCTTACCGAACCGCCCGAATGAGCACGTAACTTTAACAGAAGTAGTGTAAGAACTTCTTGGCACATTTTTATCTAAAGGGGGCGCCAACATCCAAATGAAGGCACCGGCAATCTAGGAGGGTGCTCAAGTCTTAAAATGGGAAGGGGGGAGGTCTTTCGCGTATCTAAACGAGGGTTTAAAAATCAGACAAGATATACTTGATCTACACTCTTGCCTCATCAAGATAAATAATTTGATAAAAAATAATCCTTTTAACTATCAAACGGCTGTTTTTCTTTTCATTTGGTTTTTTTCAAGCAGCAACCATTCGCTTCCCGGTCCCGCTACCGGGAGCGGAGCTTCCGTGCAAACGCACGGGCCACTAGCCGCTACTGTGAAAAGTTGTCTTATTGTGACAGAGGACAGTACCCACATAGGTTTTCAAGATAACTCAAGACATGAAAGAAAAGATAAATTATGATAAGCTATTCACCCTCAATATCGGTTTTCAATTTGTAGTTCTGTAAATGCATGATAATGTCCAAACATAAACACATGAACTACGAACCTTTCTTGTTTTCAATGTACCTACATAGGCTACATGTTTAAAACACGAGATGTACACATTAGAAACAGTTTTATAATCAGGTGATCGCTTCAATGATTTACGTTTATATTGGTAACCAGCGTTCAATGTGGCAACACCGCGCTTAACTCCTATTGGTTACAGCTCAATGGCCTTCTCTCGTGACGGCTGGTATAGGCATTATAGTTTCCTGAAGAAAAAAGTAACACATCCACAAGAATAAAAAGTTACCGGTGTACATTAATTGAAAGAATGAATAAAAATTATCCATCAACTGTTTAAAGAGTTCTGATTGAAGTGGTTGTTTATAAAACAGAGACATGAAACTCATTGGTGCACGCAAGAGAAGAGTTGATGTTAAAGAGTCTGCAGTACCCGTCCACCTTGGACTATTATTCCCATAAGACTAATGTTATAGTTCAAAGGTTTGCTACGTCATTAATGATGGTCTTAAAAGATCTGTCTTTATGTTCATCATTAAAGTCTTGAGCGCCCTTCCAAGATGGGGGTACCATCCTTGTAAGCCCCCTCTAGGCTTGTAGATTCCTCTCTTTTAAAAGTGGGTAACATGCTGTAAAGCGCCCCTTTAAATTTTAAAAATCTTGTCTTAATATAATGATGCCGAGAGGCACACTACCTCTGTTTTAAAAGTTACATGCGATTTGGGGGGCACGGTACGGGCGGGTGGTTTGGCATCCGGCGGTCCGTCGTCCCAGACATTCTCCCGCTCAATCAAAAGAGATCAATGTCGGTGGAAAGTTTGTTATATAATATATATGGGGCCAAAGAAATTGATGGTTATAAGTTAAATTTGTATGAGAGAAAAAATAAGACGAAAACAAGTTTTTATTGTTATTTCCTGGATTTATGCACTCAGGATGTCTTGTTAAACTTATGGTACTTATCCATTAGAACTATAAATTTTAATATACCCATCCTTGTAAAGTTATTTCACGTAAGAACAACAGAAATCCCTTGCCTGCTAACCGGAGGGTATACGCGCAATGCCGGTGGCGGTATGGCCTGGTCGCCTGCATGCTCAGCACGGAAACATTATGAATTTATCAATAATACTGACTTTTGAAAATTGCCTTACCACCCGCCAGTAACTGTTCGTGCCATGACGCCCTCGTCCCTATGTGCACGTGACGCCTTTCTTCTTGGACACCTTGCTGAAATAAAAGGCACCCCCTTAAGCTAATAAAAGTATGTCTAATGATAAAGACACTCTAATTTTTTCTAAGATATCCCTTGGCTTTTCCTTTCCTTAAATAATATATTATCATACAAAATAATATGTCAGTGTGAAATTCATATTTTTAAAGCGTATAGAATTGTGTTGAATTGACATTTTCTTTTGCCTTCCATTAATTTGCATTTTTGTAAGAAATTATGCAATGATTTCAATAAATTGAATATGAATCATATCCCCCTTAAGCTTCCTGAACCTACTAACCCAGATGAGCTCCATCGTTTCCTAGGAATGGTCACCTACTATTCAAGGTTTATTCCTAACCTATCTACAATTACTTACCCCCTGCGTCAATTGCTCAACAAAGATAGCGAATGGATTTGGTCAGTGAAGTGTCGCAAAGCTTTCCAACAACTTAAAGATGAGATAATGAGCGATAGAGTTCTCATGCCGTTTGATCCATCTCTTCCAGTTACATTAGCTTGTGACGCTAGTCCCACAGGCATAGCTGGGGTTCTCTCGCACATAGTCGATAATGCTGAAAAGTCTGTCATGTTTATTTCAAGGTCCTTGACCCATGCTGAAAGGGGATAGAGAAGCTATGGCAATCGTTTTTTGTGTTTCGAGGCTACACATGTACCTATATGGCCGACCCTTCACTTTGATTACAGACAATCAACCTCTAACGAGAATTTTTCACCCTGACTCCAACTTTCCGTCTTTCACTTCAGCTCGACTCCTTAGATATGCTACGTTCCTCCAGGAATTTGATTATAAAGTGGATCATCGAAAGGCTGAACATCATGCCCACGTTGACTGCATCTCTCGAGCTACTTGTGATGAATTTAAATCTGATGCCACGCGTGGGTTCGAATCCCATCCTCGTCGCCACAATTTGTTATGTCTTGAATTGATTGAATTAATTAAATAAATCATTTAAGGTTATAAACTGGTAAGCTCTTTATTCTGAACAAAAAGTAAACATAGAGAAACAACAACACAACAAAATAATTGAATAAAACATATGTTAATAGTCAAATGATAATTTAGGGATATAATACCCATGCACCAATAAATATATAGTACTAGCTGTCGCCCGTCACGGCTTCGCCCGTGATTGCGTTTATTTTATTGGTAATAAAATCTTCTTAAAGAGCAACGAAATCTACTTCCTTAAGAATGACATTGAAAGAATGAAGTAGTGTGAGTGGAGTTCTGAAGTTATTTCGCAAAACCTGTTCTTAGTGAGTAAAGCTTTCTTAAATAGAAAAGGTCCTGAGAACCTATGAGCAAATAGGAACGATCATGTCAAATTTCAACCCCTTAGGGCCTACAGTCATTCTGAAGTCATGTGGGACAGAGCTCTGAAGAACATAAAAAACTATATTTGCAAAACTGTTTCTTAGTTTACACCTATTAGCAAAACGGAACGTTTAAGTTAAACTTCAACCCGTAGGATCTATGGTAGTTTTGAGACTTTGTGGGGAGGAGCCCTAAAGGAAATTTGCAAAATTGTTTCTTATTGATCATCTATGAGCAAAGAGGAACATCCATGTCAAATTTAAAAACCATTTCGTAGTGAGCACCTGTTAGCAAAACGGAACATCCATCTTAAATTTATAGCCCCTATCTATGGTAATCTAGAGTACCCTATCTAGAGTAATTTTTAAGACCTGTGGGGCGGAGCCCTAAAGAATTAAAAAAAAAAAAAAAACTATATTTGCAAAACCCTTTTTTAGTCAGTAACTATGAGCATAGGAACGTCTGATTCATATTTAACCCCAGAGGCCCAAAAGTAATTATCACAACAGCAACTATGGATCTATGGTAACCTTGAGGTTCTATGGAGTGGAGCCCTAAAGGAAATTTGCAAAATTATTTTTTAGTCAGTAACTATGAGCAAAGAGGAATGTCCGATTCAAATTTAAACCCCGGAGTCCCAAAAGCAATTTTGAAGTCCTGTGGGGTGGAGCCCTAAAGAACTTTGAAAACAATATTTGCAAAACCGTTTCTTAGGGAGCACCCATGAGCAAAAAAAAAAAAAATAATAATAATAATAAAAAAAATAAAAACGTCCGTGGCAAATTTAAACCCCAGAGTCCCAAAAGTAATTCTGAAATCCAGTGGGAGCACCCATGAGCAAAGAGTCCATGTCAATTTTCAACCCCGGAGGAACTGAAGTAATCCTCAAGTCCAGTGGGGCGGAGCCCTAAAATGGTTCAAAAACTATATTTGCAAAACAGTTTTTTAATAAGTATCTGTAAGAAAAGATAATTGTCCATGTCAAATTTCCACACGTAGGCTATACCGTAATTGTGAGCTTCTGTGGGGCAGAGTACTAAAGGGGAAGCACTTTTTTAGCACCTAAGAAAGAAGAGACCACTCCAAATTTCAACCGTGCAGGTTTCCTAGTTTTTATTTAAATTTGGCCATGCGGATGACATTATATTGAAATTTCGAAGGCCTGAGGGGCGGAGCCCTGAAGGAATTTTCTAAAATCGTTTCTTAGTAAGCATCTAAGAGGCAAGACGAAACTGTGTTTAAAGTTTCAAGTACATACGTTTGGTAGTTCCTGAGATTTCATGATGAGTCAGTCAGTAATCACTTTCCGTCAGGTTTAGCTTTGTCGCTAAGCTCACTCGCCGCAATTATCCTCTAGATTTGTATTACCTATCTTCCCTCAAGAATTTGATTGAGAACAGCTGTTTACAAAATTAATATTATATTTTAATGTAATCATATGATAAAATAGAAAAATGTTGCTTCCATAAGAATAACATGGTAACTTTGAAGACGTGTGGGGCGGAGCCCTGAAGGAATTTTGCAAAATCGGTTCTTAGTGAGCACCAAGGAGGCAAGACTAACCTATGTTCAAAGTTTCAAGTAAATCCGTTTGGTAGTTCCTGAGATTTCGTGATGAGTCAGTGAGTGGGATTTCGCTTATATATATATAGATTATTTCAAATGTTTTTGCCTTAGCATCTGCTTTAATAAAACTATTCCCACAGTCTACCAAGGTGAATTCTTGCCAGGGGATTCCCATTTAAAAAATTTCTGATCTAATATTTTATTAGCAATATTTTTAATCAGTATGTAACGAGATACTGTAGGTATGTACAACTGAGTCTCTCCATAGTTACCTTAAAATTGTTATGGGGGGTGGGGAGGGTTCGGGGACAGGATGGTGTTGGAAAGAGGGTGGGGCGGAAATTTTGGTCTTTGCAAGGGCGCTAAAAAAACTCACAAGTTGCCCCTGATTATTAAAAAAAAATAATTGTACATAAAACAATTTTTATTAAATGATTAAAAATAAATGTTCTGGAGCCACCCATTACTACTGTATTAATTACAAATTAATTGGTTTTGTATGGGATATATTATTTGCATAGGCCTCTATTCTATATTACATACTTTTGTTACTTTTGTGTGACATAATATTTTCATTTTAAACCCAAAAGTGAAAGTGAAAATAACGATGAGCTGAATGATTCATGAAATGATTACGTTAGTGGCCACCCAAAAGATAGTTTACAATATCTTACCAACAGAGTACAAGGGTCAAGTGTCAGAGAGTTGGCTACTTTTGTCAGTTGTTTATAATTTGTGTCATTATGAACTTGTCTTGTAAAGCTGTTAATTATAATATTAATATTATTAAGTCTTATGCTTTAAGAACATTATATAAAACTTGTGCTGAAGAACCAAGAAGGAAATATGATGTAGTTATAATTGGTGGAGGTAAGTTAAATTTCAACACCATATTGTGGCTAATTTGAGTCTTTTAAAATAGGCCTAGAATTGTTAGTGTTGTGGTTTGTGTGTGTGTGTGTGTGTGTGTGTGTGTGTGTGTGTGTGTGTGTGTGTGTGTGTGTGTGTGTGTGTGTGTGTGTGTGTGTGTGTGTGTGTGTGTGTGTGTGTGTGTGTGTGTGTGTGTGTGTGTGTGTGTGTGTGTGTGTGTGTGTGTGTGTGTGTGTGTGTGTGTGTGTGTGTGTGTGTGTGTGTGTGTGTGTGTGTGTGTGTGTGTGGGGGGGGTTTATATGCCCTCTGAATTCATTCATACTCCATCATGACTTTGTATGAAAGGAAATAGGTTGAGACGGAAAGCACATTCTTTATTCTTACATACATGCCATTCAAGTATATTCTTAGTAAAATAAATAAATTTATTCAATAATCAAACGTACAGAGTGAAACATAGTCTCAGAAAATATTTTTAAATATGGAGCAAAAGGTTTTTACCACATTTTACATAATGTATTAAATTTGTACAGGTCACAATGGTTTGGTGGCAGCAGCGTATTTGGCGAAAGCAGGAGCATCAGTATGTGTCTTAGAAAGGCGCTACCTACTAGGAGGGGCAGCTGTTACAGAAGAAATCGTTCCAGGTTTTAAATTTTCAAGAGCTTCATACCTTTTAAGTCTCTTGCGCCCACAAATTTATAGTGATCTGAAACTAAAAGTGAGATATTAGCATATATGTTTAAAAAAAACTCGATGAAAGCAAAAAGTTATTGCTTTAAATATTATTTGAATGTGGTTATTATGAGAGTTGAAATTGCATATCATCAAAAGAAGAGAATTAAACTAAAAGTTATATAAGGATAAAATAGTTTTGATTAAACCAAGAAAATTATGACAAATTAATCCAATTACATAAGTGTTACACCACTTTATTAATGAAATATGCCATTTAATACTATAGGTATATTATGACACTATTTATGTCTTGTATGAACAAATACAAGAGAATAAAGATTTAGTAAGACTCTTGACTTGTTGGTTACATTAACCATATAGTATATTGACAATGAAAATGAAATATTTTGAATAGGATAAGTAGACCTACATGAATTGGGAAAAAAGGAATTAATAAACTGTTGTTAAAACATTATGGATGAACAACACATTAATAAACAAAGAAATATTAAAGTTTGCAAAAAAGTAATTTTCTTTCCCATATACTTTCTTAAAGTTGCCACTGTTGCCATACGTGTTAGATAACAATAGTTCCAGTACATCATATACCTTGATATCTGAAAGAACGTTGAACAATAAAATAGTCTAAAAAATACAAAGAGTGATATTTAGGTACCTTTTTTATCTCTTAGGGTGTTATTTGAATAGTGTGACAAATTTATAATATACACATAGCATATGCTTATTTTCTACATAAAATTAACACCCTTAGCTATTTTTTGTGGTGATATCAGTGTCAAGATTGGAACATATCAGCCACACTTAAGTCCTCTTTTTATACATCGCGTCAAGTGAGAGCCATCAGATGTTTGTCGGACGCACGCCCACAGCGCGTCTCTGTCTCTCGAATCACTGTATAAGAAATACCTTAAGATAACGCGTGGTGGGTGACCATCATGCACTTAGTATAAAAGCTCCTATCTAGTGCAATGCAGTTAGGTTACACGCTTCATTTGACACATGCCAAAAAAGACAGTCTATATAAAAGCGTCCTAAGTCATCATTGTTAATACAAAGCACTGGCGGATCCAGGGAGGGGCGGAAGGGGCGATCCAAGGCCAACTACACACCAGGCCGGAACGCCCCCCACCACTTTTGTTAAAACGTCACACTACTGGTGCACCAGCTGATCTGGAAGGTTGCAATTTTGATGCAATTCCCCGAATAATTACCTGGAAATCTCCTAAAATAAACAAATATTTACAGACCTTCCGCTTAAATCCCCGAAAATTGGGATAAATTACCTACTTTTGGCAACACCGATCAGCTAGTATTGTAGGACAACACCACTACTGTGACGACATCTCTCTGAGCACTCCGGCCTGGTGTGTAGTTGGCCTTGGGCGATCGCCCCCCCGTACGGAAAATTTTCGAGCCCATTTCATATCTTGTATATCCATAACACTTGTATTTCAATATTAAAAAATTCACAATTTTTCAATGCATCTTAAGGTTGTTTTATTAATTTATAGCTCTATATAAATTAAAGTATGAAAATTTTGTGCAGTCTGCGTCTGCGTTGCAATAATTCAAAGGCTGCATGTATACCATGCGAAGCCGAATTGGCGAGAATGTAGATTAGCGCGGCGCAACGTTGGCGAGCCCAAAGCTCCGAAGCTAACCTCGGTTGTTTCCGCCATTCGCGCGCAATGTAAACAACCCCAAAAATCACCGGTTTAGTACACAAACTTTGTCATCCAAAGTGGGGTCTTTCATGAAATGGGATAGTGGGACTTTGTGATAGTACCGAGATGTTAAAATTTTTTGACCTTACCGACCCTCCGGATTACGTCAAAAAGTCGTCAAAAACTGGCGTAATTTTTCATTCTTTTACATTTTTCTGATTTTGACCTTGAAGGAACGGTTTGTAACCATAATCATCCTTAATCATTTTAAAATTACGTTGAATTTCTTATTAATTAAGACCATTTAAAATTAAACGTAGATGTCGTGGTGGTCCGGTGTTCAACAAATCGGTGATGTTGTCCTTTGGACTGCCGATGATTTTGTTTGAGTATTTTCGCAGGAGCGCTTTCGGCGACTAGGCCTTAACTATGGCACCCCACATGACTATGGCAAGCCGCCAAAAGCACTCCTGCGAAAATTAAATTGCCGCCATTTTGGAAGCGGAATTGATATGTAAAATACTTAGTGATACTGTATTTGAAATTTACTTTTTTACAAATTTACAATTCCTTTACACAAGAAAGGTGATAAGCAGTCGTGTACTAATTATAGAAGTATCTCGCTTCTAAATACGGTATATAAAATATTTTCAAGAATATTACTAATGAGATTAAACCCATACACAGAATCAATAGTGGACGAACCACAAGCTGGCTTTATGAAAGGCAGATCGACAATTGATCAGATATTTTTGCTAAAACAAGGAATTTCAAAGTATTATGAGTACAATAAAAGTTTTTTTTGCGATATTCATTGATTTCAAAAAGGCATATGATAGCATAGATCGAGGAACCTTATATAAGAAAATGGAAAAAATATGGCATACCAGAAAAGCTTAATAAAATTTTATTACCAGCAAAGGTGATGGTAGACGGGGAAGTATCAGAGAGTTTTCGTATGAATACAGGAGTAAGACAAGGGGATGGGATCTCCCCCACTCTTTTTAATATAGCAATAGAAGAAGCTCTTCAAAAAGTAAAGAACTTAAAGAGAGGTATAAAGTTGGGTATAGACATGAACATCATGGCCTTCGCAGATGATGTAGTGATATTGGCTGAAAAATCCGAAGATCTGTGTGCATTAGCTGAGGAGTTTATTCAAGAATGTAAAAAAGTAGGTTTGGAGCTAAATGATAAAAAAACTAAAATAATTAAATTTGGGCGTAATCCAAACAATAGAGGTGCAAAATTCAATATAGCCCAATACTCAGTGGAGTGTGTGGAAAGCTTTAAATACCTAGGGGTAGCGGTGAATAGTTCTAATGTGGAAGATAGTGAAATTCAAAGTAAGCTAGCAAATGCCAATAAATGTTTAGGTGCCTGTACAAAGCTCCTTTCATCAAGACTCCTATCATGTTGTACAAAAATAAGAATATATAAGACCATTATTCAGCCAGTGCTATTATATAGAAGTGAGACCTGGGTTCTATCCAAGAAAAATGAAGGGCGCTTAATAGTTTTTGAAAATAAAGTGTTGCGCAAAATATTTGGCCCTATAAAAGATGAAGGAGAATGGCGTATTAGGAAAAACCGAGAGTTACGTGACCTATATCGGGACCCTGATGTCGTGGCTGTGATAAAAGCAAAAAGATTGGGCTGGCTGGGACATGTAATGCGAAGGGAGGAAGGGTCAAGACTGAAAGAAGTGTATAGTGCTGTACCAGTTGGAAAACGCCCTTTGGGGAGACCCAAAATGAGATGGTGTGACCAAGTACAGAGAGATGTGAGGCAGGGTGGAGGGACAGTGGAGTTGGCGGCAGATAGAGAGGCGTGGAAGAGGTTGGTTTACGAGGCGAAGAATCGACTGATATTTGTAGTGCCCCAGCAGTAAGTAAGTAAGTATTTGAAATTTAAAAAAATGTGTATGTTGTTATGAATTAAAAAAAATACTTATAGGCCTATTGAAACCACATATAGAAAGACAGACGAAAAACTAAGCAAGATTAGCCTGTAAAAGATGATAAAAAAACCTGATGAAGTTTGGGTCGATTAGGCCTATCTTTCGACATTCTGTATAGCTTTACACATGTAAATTAGGGTCAATGGATAGTTTGAGTAACTTTGAAGAGCGATATTAGAAAAACTATAAGACCATATTGACTGTTTTGTAAAACTATATTTTTGTCTTAAATTGTAAAAAAAAACTCATTGTACTTTTAAAATGATAATGGGTGATTTTCATGAAAAACTGTTTCTTCAGGGACTTAATTATCCAAACATAAAAAAATTCAAAATTACGGCAGTTTTTATAAGCTTTTTGACGGTGATACGACGTTCGCCGAGGTCGAAATTATGGTTTTGCATCTCTGTACAATTGCAAAAAATGCAAAAAAGAACCTATAAATAACTTATGCAGTGCACCATATAGGTTGTACCATTGATTTTGTATATAAGCTTACAATATAGCTGTTTCATGAAACTAGTTCAACTATAGTTCCTGCTTTACAAATAAATGTAACAGTGACAGCAAATTGATTAGTAAGTATGATTGGAAGATCGGTAACTCTTTAGTAATCTTTTATGTCTTTATAAGAAGAAACAGAAAGTAACCAAGCAAGATTTTTTATTTAATTGTGATAAATCAGTTTACCTTTTCGCAAATACAGTACGCATACATTTTAACGGTTTGTTACATGAGGATTGTCCTTTTGTTTGTGTTCTTTTTTGTTTTTATTGTTCTTTTTAAAAATAAAATTTATAAATAGAATTGAAAAATTCATACTTTTCATTTCCAAATACGTCCTTTAATCAGTTTTTAAAATTAAAACTAGACTGCTTTGCACTAAATACTAAAAATTCTGTTATCTTACAAAATGTAATAAAAACACGTTTCAGACATAATCTTATGCTTTTATTTAAGATTAAGAGTCTAAGATTTAAATTTACGTAAATAATGTTTGTGGGAATAAAAACAGAGAATTCTCAAAATAAGGTTGACAATGGACTCTAGACCATGACGGCTCGCATCCTCACCTGTTTACGCGACGTTCAAGGTCATTGCACCCCCCTCCTCACCGAAACAATCACCCTGATGTTTTGAGTTGGTATTGCCCTCTCATGGAAACCGCCCCCCCCCCTTAATTCGGTCCTGGATCCGCCCTTGATAAAGAGAGGAAGGAATTTTAACTTGCAACTTCACACTTGTTTAATTTGTGGAAGTTAGATGGATCGATTGCCAAAAATCATGTTGTGTTTCTACCATTAATATAGGCAGCGGCCGTAGGTCAGTGGTAGAGCTCTGGGTAATAAACAGCTGGTACGGGTTCCCCGGCTCGGGGACAAAAAGATTGTTCGGCCGATCCTATGGCTCTGATGTCACATTAAGCTGTTGGTCCACCCTCATACAGAACAAAATCCCAGGTAGCATTAAGGAGATTATAAAATGATTTTATTCATTAGACCTACTAGCTGTTGCCTGCCATGGCTTCGTCCATTAATGAATTTATATTATAAGTAATAAAATAGTTTTAAGAGTAACAATATTATCTTTCTTAAGAATGTCATTGAAATAATGAAGTATGTGAGTGGAGCTCTAAGGAATTATGAAAAAACCTTTTCTTAATGAGAACCTATATGAACAAATATGAACGACCATGTCAAATTTCAACCCTTTTTTGAAGTCATGTGGGGCGGAGTCCTTAAGAACAACAAAAACAATATTTGCAAACGTGTTTCTTAGTAAACACCAATTAGCAAAATGGAACGTAAACGTTAAATTTAAACCCCATAGGATCTGTGGTAATTTTGAGGATTTGAGGGGAGGAGCCCTAAAGGAAATTTGCAAAATTGATTTGTATTAAACACCTATGAGCAAGAGGAATGTCCATGTCAAGTTACAACCCCGTAGGCCCTAGAGTAATTTTCAAGACCTATATGTGGCAAACCCCTAAAGAATTCCAAAAACTATATTTGCAAAACCATTTCTTAGTGAGTACCTATAATCAAAGAGGAACGTCCATGTCAAATTTTAGCCTCGGAGGCCCTAAAGTAATTTTGAAGTCCAGTAAGAGCGGAACCTTAAGTGCTTCAAAAATTATTGTTGCAAAGCAGTTTCTTAGTGAGTATCTATGTGGGCAAAGAGAACTGTCCATGTCAAATTTCAACATGTAGGCTATACAGTAATTGTTAGCTTTTGTGGGGCGGAGCCCTAAAGGAGATTTACAAAACATTTGATATGAGCAAAGAGATCATTCCAAATTTCAACCCTGAATAGGTTTCTTAGTTCGTATTTAAATTTGTACATACGGATAACGTTATATTGAAATTTTGAGGGTCTGTGTGGCTGAGCACTGAAGGAATTTTGCAAAATCATTTCTTAGTGAACACCTAAGAGGCAAGACGAACCTGTGTTTAAAGTTCCAAGTAAATCTGTTTGGTAGTTCCTGAGATTTCACGATGAGGAATCTACATAGTCATAGTCAGTGAGTGGAATTGCACTTATATATTACTACATATATAGGAGAGTGTCGAAGTATTGAATTGTCGAACCATTGGGAGTATATGGGAAATTTTAACATAGGGAATAAAAATCATGAGTTGAATTTAGGAAACACTAAATTTGATTGAAATCACAACTTAATTGAACTCGAACATAACCAACATTCAAATCATTCGTCTTACTGACATGTTAGGGTGTCATGAGCTGTGTTGAACTATAAGGAGGGTCGAACTATCGAGAGTCAAACTATCGGGGTTCTACGATAAAATGTTTTTTTTAAATAAATTATGAAAGGAAAATATTTTTAAATCTATATGTTATAAATTATTTTTAAATTTTAAATCTGTAATCATATTTCCTATAAAATTATATTATAAATTTATAATTTTAAAAAAATAATTATTTTGTATTTTTTAATAAGATTACTTTTTAAATTAAAAAAATATAATATGTTAAAAACTATTTTAGAAAGGTCCTATGTTTTGTTATAAAATTGAATTTTAAAATATTAAAAAATGTTTAAAAATAAATGAATTATTTAAAATATACATATTATTTATAAAATTATTTCCTACAAACAATATTTTTGGTAGTTACCAATCCAGTTGCACTGAAAAAATTATTGTTAAATTAGCTATTTGGTTTTCATGTAAATTAAAAGAATGGTTTGCATGATTACTAATGTCAAACAATGAAAAAATTAAATGAAAAGTACTCCATTATAATTAATGTTCAATTTTTATTTGTTTTTCTTTGATAATAATCATTGCTATTAATTTCAAATATAAAAGAGTATTTAATAGCCTATACAAAGAATGTCATTATCAGTTATGAAAAATACACTGATTCCCGGTATACAATCTTGATTAAACTCATTTTAGCCTAGAAGAAAATAAAAACAATATATATATTCTACATTTAATAAAACAATAAAATTATGAAATATGTACAATTTTGGGATCTTCCATCAATTTCTAACTTTAATATTTATTAGCTATAAACTGTAATTTGTGGAACATTTACACATATACATGTATCTAGAAACTAATACAGTAGTCGAGATATTAGTTAAGAGATTATAGGTAAGACCTAGTTGAGTTACAAGGTTCACTAACATTTTGTCCCAGTAACATCTTGTCCTAACTCAAATTTCTTAAAAAAAAAAAAAAAAAAAAAAAAAAAAAAACAGTACATTCTATCCCAATCCCAATCCCTTTTACAGTTGATTAAATCAGCTAATGAGGTAACATTTTGTCCCAACGAAAAATTGACAAGTGTTCAGGACCGCAGCTCATTTAGTCAGAGCAGGTCCAATCCGAGGGGCATGCGGCCGCATGGAGCACCAGCCTGGGAGGGGCGCAGATTAAAATGACGGTGCTATTTAATAGTTACAAAAATTAACGCCTTAACAACTGTAGCCTATAATTTGGTAGTGTATGTCAAAACTCCGGTAAAGGTTGGGGACACTTGGGACGGCTAAACTCCCGGAAATCTGTTTCGTTTCGCAGCCGCCGACTGTATTTTGAGAGTCCGAACACAAGACAACAGCCAGGACCTGCCGAAACTGCCATGTTAATCATTATGTTAAATTTATTATCTTTAGAAATAGTGCTGTGTGCATTCAAGAAAGTGTCTGTGCTCTGTCCTAAAACATAGGAAAAAGGGTAGCCGAAAGGAGAGTCCGGGCTTTAGAAATGACATGGAAATCGGTGTCATTACATGTTACCACCTCGGGGCCGAGCACTTGCTCAAACTTAAGGAGTAATATTTTTTATAGTAATATCTGTCACAGACAGTGCGCTAAAATGCCAGTAGAAAAGACTTATTTCTTGTTCAAGACCACCTCGTTCGCTCCGCTCACTCCTCTACACGACGAGCTTGTTCCCTTCGCTCATTCGCCTTTTAGACTTTTTCAATGTAAGCCTTAAGGGTGCTTTACTCCGGTCGGTGTATATTTGTTGAAACGCATGTTGAATCTGTGACACGTGGATTCTAATTAATTATTAAATTAACAGCTGTTATCATCATCTATCTTACTAATTCCGTAAGGAATTTCTTGAGCAGCAAAACTCTTTTATGAACTGATTTTGATGATTGAGGTGTCAAATTAAAGGCAATTCTCTGTAGACGTCATGGAATAATTTTTGACACCCTCAGTTCAATGTGCTTCGCCCAATTGGACTTGGAAGTATTCTATGTATTTTAAATATAAGACAACATTTAGGAAGTTTACCTAAAACATATGATTTATTTCATGAAAACAAACAGCTGTCTTTATAAAAACAACCTGTATCCCTTCTGTCATTTTAATTTATTTAGTTTTTCTGTTTACTTATCAGTTGCAAATTGATATACAACGATGACTGACAAAATTTGATTGTGTTTATTAACATGCAGTTTTCATTTAGAGTTTCGTGACAATTAGTTTATTTAATAATGAGATTGTATTTTATTTTCATTTTATACAAGTTTCACACCATCTGTCTAGCGCTCAGACTGGAGCTGTATTCGTCGAGTATCGACTGTATTATATACTTAGATATTATGTTATTGCAAGTGGGACTTAATAAATCAAAGTCACGTTTTCAAGTAACCATTATAATTTATTTAGCTTTACTGTTACACTGAATTTTAGACATGTTCATCATTCGAGATTCATTTACAGAGAGAGAGAAAATACAAAAATCCCATAAAGCATTGAGATACAGGACTACCAACATGAAAACAAGTATTCGTTGAGTTATGAGAATTTTACATAATATATAAAACTGACTCACAACACTTCCTCCTTAAAATTTGTGAATCAAAATTTTTTATTCAAGACAATATATAATTTGCACTGAATTTTAAAATCAAAGTGTGTAAAGAGTTAATACGAAAAGAGGAAATTAAATGATTCAAACTCTAAGCATATTTCTGTTACAGAATAAAACATGTCATTTGAGACAATTGTATACTTAGATATTAGATTATATATTAGACATTAGACATATTATATACTTAGATATTGTGTTATTGCAAGTGGGACTTAATAAATCAAAGTCACGTTTTCAAGTAACCATTATAATTTATTTAGCTTTACTGTTACACTGAATTTTAGACATGTTCATCATTCGAGATTCATTTACAGAGAAAGAAAGATACAAAAATCCCATAAAGCATTGCGATACAGGACTACCAACATGAAAACAAGTATTCGTTGAGTTATGAGAATTTTACATAATATATAAAACTCTCACAACAGACTGGCAACGACTTGTTCTTACTAATGCTTTTGTTTTTAAATTCAAATGCAATTCTACAAATTGCACCTATAATTAAATGAAAATGAAGAACCAAATACAGTAGATGGTAAAGACCTGTCAAATAATTGTGGGACAGAATGTTACTAGGGTGCAGATAGAGAGTTGGACGCCTGAGGAATTTGGGAGAAAATGTTACTGGGACAAATTGTTACCTGGGACAAAATGTTACGACACGGAGTTACAAGACCTAAGACAATATAATCTAGTGACATGACCTAGTTAGGACCTAACGTATTTAGAAAGACATAAAAATAAATAGGTATCCACGGAAAATGTGTTTGATCAACTCAAGAAAACTTGGGAATCAACCGGCCAAGTAGGCTAACAATTCTCTTTAGACAGAGAGCAGCATATGGAGTAGTTTGGTTCTGAAGCGGTAGGCCTAAGTCAAAGGTCCCAAAATCGATAATTAGGCCTATTATTATTACAAAATAATGATTTTTGTCATATTTTGAAATAAATGCCAGCTTTAGTGATTTTTAAATCCTTATTATATCAAAACATTTTTTTTACTTATGAATTGCTACCTGGGATAGTTCAGGCCTCTCATTCAAGGAGAACTGTCAGTCAATTGCTGATCTCACTCCACTAAAAGCCATATGATATATTATATTGTTTTACAATCTGCTGTTATAGCAATACAGCAGTTTATTAGAGTAAAATAAAGTACAAAATCCTTTGTGCTGCGGAGAAAATTGTAATACTAGCCTTTGTTTGCAGGAGCATGGTTTGAAAGTGTTTCATCGGGACCCGTATTCATTCACCCCAATACGAGAAAACCTGTGGAGGAGTCCCCAAACAAAATCCCTTACTTTAGGAAGAGACTCTTCTCAAAACCAAAAAGAGATAGAAAAATTTTCTTTAAAGGACGCTGAGGTAATAATTTTGTTCAAGTACCGTACACTAGCAGCTTGTTAAAAAGTAACTTATATTTATTTTAGAGGTGATAATGTACAAAAAAAGTTTTTTTATCTTTCTACACAAAATCGTCCCGTTTTTTGTTCTCTCAATATAGTATGCAAAATTTAACTTTTTTGTCCAAGGACCTGAAAAATCAGCTGTGACATTTTTTAAATCCTAGGACTAAAAAGTCGGCTGTTTGCCAAGTATAGCAAAATTCAATTGTTAAAAAAGCATCTATATATTTAAAAGAGTAGTACCAGGGGGACCGAGCTTAAGCTCGGTGAAACTATTACTTTTGTTTCTCACACAAAGCTCGTTCCCTCCGCTCACTCGCCAGGCGGAGGGTTTGCAGCACATTGGTATGATTTTCCTAAAACCATACAGGTTAAAGATGTAACACATTGGTTTATTTTATTTACAGTTATCAGCTGATTTTTGTTCAATTTAAAAATCTCCATAAGGATAACATGGGATCTTTGAAGGGCTCTAGCGCGAAAACCGGATTTTTGCCAGCTATGGGAACAGCTCCAATTTATTTCTGGTGGCCAAAACCCCCATATTCAATCAAAAATAAAAAATCCTTGGAGGGAAAAAAAACTTTGTTCGTACAAACGGAGCTTGTTTTAGAGTATAAGATAAGGTAATACCCCCCGTCGCAGCAGACCTGCGTACTCAGCGAATTTCCAAATTAGTAATATTAATTTTTACCACATAAAACTGTAAACCAAATCAAATCACATGCTAATAAATATGGAAATAAATGTCTACTAGTAAACGTGTTGCTCGAAATCAAGCAATTTACTTTAATACTATAAAAAATACCCCCGTCGCAGCAGACCTGCGTACTCAGGTATTTGTCCAATGAAATTTTGGTATATTTTCTATTTCCCCATAAAATCCATGGGAATGAGAGTATGTAGGTTTGCCGCCATATGGGTTTTGTTGTTAAATATAAGTTAAACCCTACCTAGTGATTGTACATACCAAATTTTATAAGGTTATGGTGTTCTTTTTATTTCCCCCATAAACCCCATAGGAGTGAGTACGTAGGTTTGCCGCCATATGGGTTTTCTAAGCAAATATAAGTTAAACGCTTCCTAATGAATGTTCAAACCAAATTTTATCAAGATATGTCAATAAATAAGCAAGATAGAAGGTTTTAAGGAAGGTTGAAGGATCCGTGAAACTTTAGGGAAAGATAACGAAAGCTTCGTTTATGGAGGAGCAGCGGGTTTCACGGATCTTCTTGTCAACTTTAGTGACCAGTTCGTCAGTCACAATGCTCGGTCGTCCACTCTACTGCTCATCAAGTACTGGTTCGGTCATTTGTAAACTGAATACACAACTTACGCACAAAACTTTCATTAAAGACATTGTTCCCATACACCTTGCACACTTTTCGATAAATCTTTATCGGTTTTAAGGTTTTTGCCAACATAAACCGTGTTATCGATCGCACTTCGCAACTGGCGGCATTTTTTACGGAAGCGGCCATTTTGAATTTAAAAATAAAGAAAACTAGCAGCAGTTTTCCGATGATCCGATGGTATGACACGATGCTCCTAGTGTCACGGCTGGATAGCCACTGAGGCGCCAAGTGCTCTCACACCCTAATATAGGTTATACCCGGACGCCTAACGGCGTAAGATGGAAACGTTCCTTACTTTCTGAATAGCCCTCGTACATAGATACTTCTTCTTTTATAGTTATAGATTATTATTTAAATGAAAAGAAAAAGTACTACAGTAGCGGCCACGAAATCAGGCGTGTGACTGAAAACGCGATGTTCTCACATGGAACCAAAAGATGAGATTGTCGAAAATTGCTTACTTTGATGCATAAACTGGCAACACTGATCATCCAGCGTTGTCTACACCGCATGTTGAATGTACATTCTATAAAAATGATCAAAATAACTAGCATCTAATAAAGCAGATGAAAACATTGACTTAAATATAAACCATATGATTAAATTAATAAGCACTGGAATATTGGCAATGTTGCAAAATCATCATTGCCTGATTTTGTGGCCGCAACTATAATTAGTTTTATACTATTTAAACTGTAAAATTTTATAGTTGATGAATAATGGAAAAAATTTTGAGTTAAGTAGTTTACCTGAAAATTGAAATCTACACAAATAAAATTTAAAGAAATAGCAATTTGAAAAATACAAACGGACCATCTCAATCATAACAAATAAATTTAGCTGTTTTTGTTTGTCGAGTTTCAACTTGCAATGACACATTGTTTATAAATAACAGAAATGTAAACATTGTGTATTACTTATTTTGTAAATATAAATTTAAAAAAAACTTCACATTAAAAATTTTTAAGGATCAAAAGTTTAATTACAGTATGCATTAATACCCCCCGTCGCAGCAGACCTGCGTACTCAGCGAATTTCCAAATTAATAATATTAATTTTGACTAGCTAAACTTGTAAACAAAATTTCATCACGTGCTCATAAATAGGGAAATAAATGTCTATTCTCCTTAAGATATAGGGGAAGAGTATGCAGGTATGCTGCCATGGGGGACACTAAAAGTAGGTTTTTAGCATAGAAAAAATTTATTTCGACCAAATAAAGCCATATAGTAAGTTTCATCAATATCTGTCCATAAATAAAAGAGTTTGCCTATTCTCCATATGATTAACATGGGAAAAGAGTATGCAGGTTTGCTGCCATGATAAGTACAAAAACCAAGATTTTTTACCTTAAATGGATGAATCTCAACCAAATGAAGCTAAATACTAAGTTTCGTCCAAAAATATTGGTTAATAAGTGAAATATTAACACATCCTTATTCTCCATAAGATTAACATTGGAGCCCCAAAAGACAATGTACTGTCTTTAGACTTTGTAATATCTCGGTAACCAATGGAGATAGAGCAAAGCTTCAAAATACTAAATTGTGTGTTTTCTTAGCTAAATCCAATGGCCAAAATAAAAATTTAAAATTTTAAAAATTTACATATGAAAAATGCAAAAAACCCATTTTTGGGGTACAAAACCCCCCAAAACTACCCCTTCCAAAAGGTCGATATGTCTGGTTTTCGAACTCATCCGAATAAACGTAGGATTACACATCTCTACCAAATTTGGTATCGATCGGACCATTTTTACGAGAGTTATCGTGTCTAGGGACACATACATATATATATACATATATATATACATATATATGTATATATATATATATATATATATATATATATATATATATAAATTTTAATGACTATTATTTTTGGTCTCTGGGCACCTCAAAACAAAAAAGTAACATGGTCGCGGGCTTAGGTCTTTCCATGAGACCTACGGTAATAGCTTATTCCCTATGGGAAATTCGCTAATATGAAAAAATTGTTCATCATTCTTAGAAAAAATGTTTTTTAGGTGCTTGGCTGCGCCTTGCTTTTGGAACACAACAAAGGACTACCAAAAATACCCTCTTTGTATTTTTGACGCTCTATTTTAATATGTGCCAAGAAATATTACACTATATAGAGTAAATACTTCACTACAAGTGGGGGGTGATGTTGTTCGCGTCCGCAGCATTCCATTAAAGCTGCACGTACTCCCCGGGTAGTACTAAACGAACAACAATTTTTGGCAGCTGATGAACTATCACGCAAGTGATCTCTCAGCTATGCCAGCTGCCAGACCTAAATCCTAACGGCCCGTCCCCGGGCCACTTTTAAATGTACTGATGCAGGTGCTTCAGAACATCTTTTATTTATCTTATTATTATTATTTAAGTTGGTAGCTGGCTATGACAGCCATACGATATATACTACTATATATATATATATATATATATATATATATATATATAGTATAATAGAATATCTTTATTTACATATACATAGAGTACAGTAATGGTGAAATGTTTTATCAGTTAGGTTGTGACTTCTTCGCTCCAGGTATTCTTCAATAGAGTAGAACTCTCTCTGCAGCAGCCACTCAAGTAGAGATTCTTTGAAGGTCCTGTTGCCTTTCTGTTGTTTCAGTTCAGGCAAACTGACATAAAGACATCAAGTGATCGGAGTAGAACTTGATTGTTGCCACAAGTAATTTTAGAAGGCAAAAATGAATTAAGAGTGAAAGTAAATTAAGTGCGATGTCCTTTTTTTCAGCACTAAAGCTGCTCAAGATATAATATTTACTAGGATACTTGTTGCTCGAAATTGAGCAATTTAGTTTTGTAATTTTTACTATTTAAAAAATACTGTTATAGTGCTGGTCGTTAATTTGCATCTTCCAACATAACCTCTTTGGTATTAATAGACAGACTCTCACCCGTGTACTGTGTTTACTGGTTACATCTGTTAAACTTGAAATGTTAAAAATATCCATATCAATGTTAATCAAATGGGGATATATAGAACTTTAAGGGCTTTTCCGTTTCGATGGATATTTACCAATTTACTTTAGAAACAACTTCACGTTGAGCTCTATCCAATGACACCAAAATCATTAAAATTGGTTGAAAACTGTAGGAGGAGTTCCTTGTACAAAAATACACGTTGCTTATTAAATATGTATAGATTATACTCTCATCAACCAACCACAATCTACATTCATCTAATAAATATGGTTAGGTATTATGGTTGGAAATTGTAAAAAGTGGGTAGTCTATTAATTAATTTTGTCTCAGGCGTTCCATCAGTACGAGGAACTGTTGGGTCGGCTGGTGGCAGCACTGGAGCCCCTCATGGATATATCCCCTCACAGCTTCATGGAGATGATCAACCAGCCTTCAGTCTGGGCAAAGGCTGTGTCTGCTTGGAGCAACAGTAATACCTTAAAACACTTCAGTACGTACTCAAACGTCACATTAGATTCATTTTTCAATAATACTCTTAAGAATATGAGGTTTTACCATGTTAGTCAATTGAAAAATTCTAAATTTTACTACATTTAATAAAATATAAAAGAATTATTACAAAATTTATGTTTTTGAGTCCTGTCACAGAAGAGGAGATAATATAATTTTATATGTCATAAATGGTTTTACTGCAAAAAAAGGAATAATAATAATTGCTAACAACACTGGCTTGTCTATGTAGTCATTAAAACAGATATTTTAAAGTAGTAGCAAAATTTGAAAAAAAGTCAATCCGTCCTATGAACAAAGTATATTTCCTGATAATTAAAATCAGCAAAAATCATACCTAAGAAAGCAGATCCATAAGACATGAACAATAATTAATTGCCCTATTGCTCTCCTTCATCTTTCATCATACAAAAACTTTTTTTATTTGACTGACCTCTTTTTTTATCGTAAAAATATGTTCACAAACTATATTCAGTGCACTAGAAGATATAAATAAATTTCTTGAATGCATTCTAATCGGACTTGAAAAACTCCAAAAGACAACAAGTGTCTTCTTTGACCTCAGTAAAGCATTAGATTTTGTTGATCATGCTTTACTTCTGAATAAACTTGAAAAATAAGGTATTTGGGGATCTACTTTTAAGTTGATTAAATCGTACCTTAATGGAAGAACCCAACAAATTTGGTAAGAAAAAACTTATCTGGTAGAGAAAATATAACATATTGTGTGCCCCAAGGTTCAATCTCTGGCCATTTATATTTTCCTTGCTTTATGTAAACAATTGAGATGTTATTTCATCTCAATTGTTTACATAAAGCAAGGAAAATATAAAGGTTGAACAAATCACACAATAATATGTCAATGATTCAACTCTCATCAGTCTCACACACAGGTCAGTTGTTGTGATCAATTTTTTAGTACTTTAAACTTTACTTTATAATAAATTATTCAAAATCAAACTACATAAATTTCAATTTAGGTAATACTATAGATGGAAGCGAAAACACAGTAATTATTATAAATGAACACATTTTAGAACCAGTCAGTTGTGTAAAATTCCTGGGTTTAAACCTAGAACAAAATTTAACTAGGGAACACCATAACAACTATGTCTGTAAAAAAATCTCTTCTCTGGAATATTTCTTAAAATGCACAGAATTTCAAAATATTGTGGAACAAAAAACATTTAAAACTTCTTTTTTTGACTGATTCATAAAAAGCTTATTGTAGCATAATTAAGTCACATTTATCCTATGGATTACCTCTGTGTGGGGCTTGTGCTGATTGAAAATTTTCTGTATGAAAAATCTGTATGAACCCTGGGAAATATAGGCAGAAGATGCCTTTCAAAGTACAAACATTTTAACATTAACTGGTCTCTATATTTATCAAACAATTACATTTTTCCAGACAAAATGTGACTCAAAATTGGGCACACATTTTCATATATATAATACAAGAAATGAAAATTGATTCAGAACTGATTTTTACAGACTCATAATTTACCATAGATTGCCATGTTACGCGGGAGTTAAATTGTTTAACCATCTCCCTGAAAACATAAGAAATATTAATGATACCAAACTATTTTGTAAAAAAATAAGAGAATATTTAATAAATAATACTTTTTGTAGTGTAGTAGAGTTTATATAGTTCATACCCATGCAAACACTTAAATTAATAGTTTTATAGTCTAAAAAAGTGCTCTTTGCCGAATCATTTAATGGGTTTCAAATAAAGTGATGGCTCCATTTGTTAAGGGACGCAAAGTCAACTCAATAGGAAACTATTGTATCGGACTGAATAAATAAACATTTATCTTAAGGGTGGCATCAAATTTGACTGATTTCTACTGATTTTTAAGTACTGTTTATAGTGTTAATCAAAGTGGATATTCCCTATTTACAAAGTCAAATACGTCTATGCTACGAGAAGTCTACTCGCGTTTAATGTACATAGTTAATACTAAAATAGAGAGTTTTTGCAAAGTATGGTAAATCTTACGGTAAACCCTAAACGCTATTTTTATTTTATCAAATTTATGAATTTTATGTTCTGAGTTGTGGTTAGTCTGTATAAATAATGTGTAGTGTTTGCCATTGATCATTTTTAAATGATCATTTATAACTCCAAGCAGTACAAATAGTCCAATCCCCTATTATTTAAATAGTGTTTAGCGTTTACCGAATGTGCAAAAACTCTCTAATGTCTCAATGATACATATCTTAATGCTAAAATTGAACGTGTGTGGTCTACCTATACACTAACAGATGTTTAAAATCCTCAACAAAATCCCAATGTTGTTCTAATCTGAAATTTTCAAATTTGAATTGTGGATAGCGCCCTTATTTTAAGTCTGATCCTCATCAATTTTTGGGCAAAAACAACTACAGACCAAGCCCCATCCAATGACCCAAAAAACTTGAAAATCAGTTGAAAATTGTAGGAGCAGTATATATATATATATATATATATATATACTTAGTGTATTAAATAAGTACTAGGAATCACCCATGGTCGAAATTCGACCAAATTTTCAGTTGATCTGGACCCAAGAAGTTTAAAAAAATTTTATACCTAAAACATCCGTTCTTCCTGCTTTTCTAGCTGTTGTTTTTACAACAGCTAGCTGTCGCAGGATTCAACTAATTCTCCTTCCTCCATAAGATTAACATTAGAACTTTGAGAGCCTGTGGAGCATAGCCCTGTAGTCCCATGTGAATTAGAATGTGATTCTGCTTGTCTACAGCACAATACCTTTCTAACGGTATGCACGGATTTTTCTACGCTGCACACAAGCTGAGAAAAAAAGGAGGAAATGAAACATGCTTGCCTATTAATATATAGATAGGTTACAATACAATCCCATGCAGCCATACTGCATAACTCAATTAACAATTTAATACACCCTATAAATGGATTAGTGGATATCTGTAATGTAATGTACAATGTGTATGTTGAATTTCAATTTTGAATTTGAATTTGAATAATAAAAACTTGATCCAACATCTTAATAAACTAAAACAAAATAGAAATGTGAGATTTTCTTCTTGTTATTCATTCCAAACTATAAAAGAATATCTTATATTGTCAGGGGATAAAGTTATTACAGTATTAACCTTTGGAGAAGTCCTCACACCAAATCCTTTACTCTTGGCAGAGTCTCTTTGTGAATCAAGAAAAGAAAGTATACAAACCAATTAATACTTATCAGGATCAAAAACTATATAGTTTAAAAAAATATTGATCAAGATAAATTATTATCAACTTAAAATGTTTTTATTTTGCATCCCATTTGTTTATAATGATCACTTTGACTTTCACACAATGGTAAATTCGAAACTCGTAGTTTAGAAACAGTACTTCTGGATTAGTACATACCGTACTGCTGTAATGTTAATAACTGTACATTAATTTTATAGCAATAAATGTTTTACTGAATAACCAAATAATTATTTCTTTTGCTCAGTCACCAAGATATTGGGGTTGGGAAGTGACATTCGGCCCTTCTATGAGTTAATGACGGCATCACCCCAAAGTATCTTGTGCCGCTGGTTCGAGTCAGAGCCATTGCGGGCTACTCTTGCCACAGACGCACTAATTGGTACTGCTGCGAGCACCACTACTCCTGGAATCGGGTCAGTCTAAAATCAAAAGTTCTTGGAGAAAAAATGTCATTATGACTATTTTGTTCTTCATTATATAAATATTTATACTGTTCGTTCATGCTCCTCTTGTATAGATTTTAGAGATGAGTGCTTTAGGTCAAACCTAACAAAAATGAACCCGGCTTACTTGACAAACATGAAAGAAAAATCGTGAAGAAGAATAGATGTCTTTTCTCATTGTAAACAGAAATTAATGCTATTCAAGAAAAGCGGCAAACCAGATGAGACAGTGGCATTGTGGGAGCGCCAGTGAGGCGGCTGTCACCGGGCTTAATGACTTCTCATTGTGCTGCTATTGCAATAACCTTGCTCAAGTATAACAACTTGCCTCTTATCTCTTCATCTTGACTTTTCTGCTTTTGTTGGAATTCAGGATCCATAACATGAAATATCAGAAAGTAAGCTTTGTTAGACTGATGGTAAAAGAAAGAAAGTAAAACAATTATCATAAAAAGTGTATTCTCAAAATTGGGAATATGATTGATTCATCTGCCTAATCAGCCTAATTTACCAAGTAAATATTTTAACTGCCGGATTAGACATACAATAATCCGTCAGTTTATCCCTTTAGAACTAATACTAGTTACCAATTTTTTCACACTCATTGTTTAAAATTAAATGAATTTGTCTCCTTCAGTTTAAAAGAAGATTGAAAAAAGTAATTCAAAGTTTAAATTATACTCATTCTATGTTGCTTATAGCTTCCCTATCCCCTTTACTGGTGCTTTTAATAAAGGGTTACAACCAGAACCTTACATAAGCGTTTAATTTTAAATCTCAATATTTGCTATGCACAATCCCTGAGATTAAGACTTACACAATAGCTGCAATAAAACTCATACCATTTTAAAGCTTCCGCATTTTTTCCATTTTAAGTAAATTTGAGTTTCCAATTTTTATAATTATTAAAAATTGAATTACTGGAGTATAATACATGTAGTCTAATGAGAGTTCATTTATTGTTGCCAAATCTCTACTTATTACCCAGAAACGTACAGTAAACAATGACGGTCAAAGACACCATTGAAGGGTGTGGTGGGGACACAACTGTTACAATTTTAACACTTTCACTGCTAAAGGATATTCAAAGTCCGTACCGTAGTGATGGGTCAGTAGTGACCCACAAGTGGGTCACATAGTGGGGGCACAGGTAGAGCGGCGAATAGAGCAGGCGGTACAGTACCGTATACACAGTGGAGGTCCTCCTTCAACCGACGCTTGGCAACGGATTGATGCACATAACATGGTACTGACCCACCCACAGAAAAAATATTAATCAATCTATTTTTGACTATTTCACTTTAAAACCCAAAACACTAAATAGTTAAGGTGATTATAGAAGTATTTAGGTGACTTAAATTTGAAATTAAATCAACCTAATATTTAAGCATGGTTGTAAAATTAAACTTGCACTGGTTTAGGTATGTGCTCCTTCATCATGTGATGGGAGGAGTGGAGGGGGTGAAGGGTGCCTGGGTCTACCCTGAGGGTGGGATGGGAGCTGTATCAAACGCTATTGCTAGTGCTGCTCAATCGCAAGGAGCAGAACTCTACACCAACCAGGTAACAGCAGATAGTCAATTTCTACTCTTATTCTAAATTCTGCACATTAAGGTAATTTATTGTGTAAAGAACAAGAACACAGTAAATCACACTTTGCAGATACAAAAAGCAAACTTTTATATGTACAATTATAGTAGCCTACTCACAAAGGCTTTGCCAAATACATTTAACTTAAACGTGGTTTAATTTAATACTATAAACACACTGTCAAATTTGATTTAAGCTTGATTTTGAATTTAAACTGACTTTTGAAGAAAGCATTCATAACTTTAAAATAAACTTAGTTTATTTCAATATCAAATATATGGTCAACTTTGGTTTTAACTTGAATTAAGTTTATGTAATTGACCTTGGAGAAAACGATAACAAGAGTAGTTTTCACCAAGACAGTTTAAACCTCGACTCAAGTTTAAACCAAGGTTGACAGGTTGACCACATGTTTTATATTGGATTAAACTAAACTAAGTTTAATTGCAAAGTGTTTGGGGAAAGCGTCCCTTAATAGGTTAATTAAAATAGAGAATTAAAATAATCTCTTATCTTAAAGCCCTTTATGAACTCAAATAAGGAACAGACTCCCAAGCTTGAGTCTTTACTGTAATATGATTCTTCCTTATAGGGAAAATTCTCTAAAAGTAATATCGTGCTGTATTCAGAAAATACCCCCGTCGCAGCAGACCTGCGTACTCAGGGAATTTCCGATGGAATTTTGGTATTTTTTATATTTCCCCATCAAATTAATGGGGTTGAGATCACTAGCCGCCATATGGGTTTTGTTGGTAAATATAAGTTAAACCCTACCTAGTGATTGTACATACCAAATTTTATATTAGGCTGTGGTGTTCTTTTTACTTTCCCCATAAACCCTATAGGGGTGAGTACGTAGGTTTGCCGCCATATGGGTTTTCTAAGCAAATATAAGTTAAACGCTTCCTAATGAATGTACAAACCAAATTTTATCAAGATATGTCAATAAATAAGCAAGATAGAAGGTTTTGTTGATTTCCGATAAGAATAACATGGAAAACATACTCTTTGGATTTTCTCCATAACCATTTAAGCTAGGTAAAAAATTCAAAATACTAGATTGTTTGTTTTCTTAAGCTCTTTTAAATGGTTTAAGTTAAAATTGTTGAATTTTTTAAATAAAAGTAAAAAAAGCCAAAAACCCATTTTTAACCCTTTTAAAATCCCACAATACCCCGTTCTCATGGTCCGATCATTCTGGTTCGCGAACTCAATTTAGTAGATGTTGGCTTACACCCCTGTACCAAATTTCATCAAAATCGGAGGTTCTGTTCAAAAGTTATCGTGTTCACGGACACATATATACATATATATATATATCAATTTGAACGAACAGTGTTTTTGGCTTCCAGGGACCTCAAAACGAAAAAGTATCAAGGTCCCGGGCTTAGGTCTTACCGTGACTACTACCGTAATAGCGTATTCCCTATAGGGAAATTCGCTAATATTCCCTATAGGGAAATTCGCTAAAAACTACTTTCTGATTGAGATGAGTGGATAATTTTAAAATTAATTCAGCATAAAAATGAGACGGTTGATATAAGCGACTCAATGGGGTACAGTAAAGCAGTATCAATGTTCACTGAGCCTCTCTGGATTACTCTCACATCTCTGATCTGGATTACATTAAGCCTGCAGTTTGTTAGGTCTCAGGACCCTTATCTCCCTTCCCTTCCCGCAGCAAGATGACCGTTTGTATCACTGAACAATACAATGATCACCAGTCACGATAGTTAAAAGTCTAAAAGGCAAAAATAGCCTAACCACTCTGTGAATTTGACATTGACAAGTAATGGTTGAACGACAAAATTTATATCTGTGTGCAAATTATAAAAATCTGGGTCTGCTCATTATTGATTTACTTTATAATAGGTATAAAGTTGGTTAATTGTATTAAATTAGAGTTGGAAATTCATCACTCTTTTGTTTAGATATAAACCATTCAGAGCTGTTACCTACAATAATTATTTCACTTTTTATTTAAAGTTTATTCTCAAAACCATTGGTTCTATTTGATCAAAATACATGTTATATTTAAGTGGTTAGTAGATTGTCCTCCCTCTATTTCTAACAATATTTATGTTGTACTTTCATCCCTAAACACAATTTTATGTACAATATCAGTATATAAATAATTTAATTTGTTTTTGTTGTAAGTTATATTTTTTACATACAAAACTAGAACCTATAATGTAAAAATTACCAACCACAAAAAATGAGACAAGATTGAAAAAAGAATTATTTTCATATTTAGTTTGAATAGAATAGCAGATATAACACAACTAACATATGTAGGCCTACAATCTAATAGAACATTAGCTTAAACGTAAAACTGTAAGATTAGGACTTTTTATTTAATAAAAATGTAAAAAAATTATAATGGACAAATAATGACATTAGATTGGTAAACGCTAATAAAGTGATCTCATGGTAAATGGTTTTTGTTGCTTTATAATGTTATGACATAGAAGAGAGCTCTTGCAATGAATATTAAGACAGGTTCTTATTAATCCACTCAAGTCAAGAACACTCAACTTTGATGAAAATTCAAGAAAGCTTAATTAGTTTTACACTTTTGTTTGTTCTTCCTTACTAGAAGATTTTTAATTAATACATTCCTTAATTTGTAAATTAATGAATAGTGATAAATACTTTAATGTTCAGTAATGAAACCAAAAAAGTTTTCTACAACAATAAAACTAGATTAGATTAGTTACAATGGATACGTTTTTTTTTTTTTTTTAACTTAAACAAAAATATTATACAATATTTAATTGAAAGAGAGTTTTAAACCATGCTGAAGCATGTAGGATTGTTTTTAATTAAAATTTGTAATACTAGCTTCAACCGAAAAACTTTTGACCTCTAAAACTCTTTTCTGAGTACAAGACCAGGTGACTCTGATCTATCTATACACTCGCATTTTCAGTGCCTTTATACATTACATGACTAATACAGTAAATATAAGATACTGGAGCATATAATTTTACTGATTATGGATAGTGATGTGTCAATTGTAAAATTGAGTGCTTTAAATTTGTATACTTATTATAAAGAGTGTAATAAGTATTATACAGTTAAATAAGTGGAACTTGTGTTTGAGAATGTAACTCTCGCCTTATTTGTCTGACCAATTTTATTATTAAAGGTATTAATTATTTAGTTATTTACCACCTATAATTGTTGCAGAGCACTTATGAATATTGTAAATATTGTAAACTTATTAATAAAGTTTAATAAATATAAGTATATATTGACTAACTTTTAATAATAAGACCCTATGCGTCTTGTTTGAATTGGTATTTACAGTGTATTGCATTTACTGTATTAGTAAACTGATGTAAAGACACTGAAAATGTGCGAGTGTAGGCCTATATATAGGTCAGAGTCACCTGAGAGGTATTGTATTCAGAGCCTCTCATGAGTTTATCCTTGCCGAGGGGAGAAATTCCCTGCAAATTCCATTTGACCCTTTTCTACCTGAGGTTCACCGCTCGGACCACTCGCCGCTCAGACCACTCGCTGCTCGGACCACGTAACCTCTTCAGCCAATAGTTTTTTGTAGAAAGTTATTTTAAAAAATAAAAATTTTCTTTTAATACATTATTTGACACTTTTGGGCACCAGATACAACCAAAGATGCAGCAAAGAGTATCAATTACGTAATTTTGTGTGGGAGTATGGAGGATATCATATTTCAGGGGTAATTGTTGTAAAGAGGTATACAATTAATCATGTGTCGCATTGTTGGACTCGCACAATGGTTTCAGTTAATTGTGCTGTGGTCTGCAAATGTGGAATACATTACCTGGTTTATTGTTACTTTGCTACGGTTGTATGTCGACTCCCCCTTTTTACCAGGTTTTAATTAATTATTCCTATTGTATTAATCATTATTCTTAAATTAAAATGTAAATTAGACACTGTACATAGACGTACAGACTAATTTATATATATTAATTTATACTTTTACAGGATTGCCATTTTTTTGGACTAACTTAGATACTCTAATGGACTTCTTGCTAAGTTGTAAACCAGTACAGGCATTTTGAGAATTTCACCACCCTTATATATGCTATGACAACTGAAAAAATTTACTAAGCTTACTAAAGCCATTTTCCAGTCTAAGGCAGTGTCCTGTTAGAAGACTTGACCATCTCAGGATGGATTTGAAGTAACACCAAATTTTAACTCAGAAACTAAGTATAAAAATAAATAAAAGTTCACAAATTTAAAGTTGTTCAACATAAAAATATAATTTCATTTGCATAGATATTTTCACCCCTACAAATTGAATAATAAACCCCGTCGCAGCAGACCTGCATACTAAGTTAATTTCCTATAGAATTTTGGTATTTTTTTTTTTTTACCAATAAACCACTTGGGGTGAGTATGTATGTTTGTCGCGACATGGGTTTTGTAAGCAACTATAAGTGAATGTCCCTTCCTGTGAATGTGCATACCAAATTTTATCAAGCTATGGCAATGAAATAGCAAAATAGATTATTTCGTTAATTTATCATAAGAAAATCATATTAAACATATATTAAAACTAGCTGTTGCCCGTCACGGCTTCGCCCGTGATTTAATTTATTTTATAGATAATAAAATAGAGTAACGAAAACTTCTTCCTTAAGAATTACAGTCAAACAATGAATTAGTGTGAGTGGAGCTTTGAAGGAATTTTGCAAAACCTTTTCTTAATGAGAATCTATGAGCAAATAGGAACGGCCATGTCAAATTTCGACCCCATAAGCCCCATAGTCATTATGAAGTCATGTGGGGCGAAATCCTAAAGAACATCAAAAACTACATTTGCAAAGGTGTTTCTAGTGAACACTTATTATTAAAACGGAATGTAAACGTTAAATTTCAACCCCGTATGATATATGGTAATTTTGAGGATTTGCAAAAAGGAATCCTAAAGGACATTTGCAAAATCGTTTCTTATTGAACACCTATGAGCAAAAAGGAACTTCCATGTTAAATTTCAGTATTTCAACCCAGTAATCCAGGGCAGATTAATTTTGAAGTCATGTGGGGTGGAGCCCTAAAGAACTTCAAAAACTAAATTTTCAAAACCATTTCTTTGTAAGCACCTATTACCAAAACAAAACATCCACGTTAAATTTAAACCCCTTAGGATCTATGGCAATTTTTAGGTTCTGTGGGGCGGAGCCCTACAGAAAATTATTTCTTACTGAGCACGTATGAGAAGAGGAGGAACGTCCATGTCAAATGTCAACAGCATGGGCCCTAGGCTAATTTTCAAGACCTGTGGGGCGGAGCCCTAAAGTATTTAAAAAACAATATTTGCCAGTAAAGTCCATGTCAAATTTCAACCCCGGAGGCCCTGTAGTAATTTTGACGTTCATTGGGGCGGAGCCCTAAAGTGCTTTAAAAACTATATTTGCAAAACAGAGTCTTAGTGCCTATTAGGAAAGAAAATCGTCCATGTAAAAGTTCAACACGTGGGCTATATATAAATTGTGAACTTATGTTAGGTGGAGCCCCAAAGGATGTGTACAAAACATACTTTTTTCATTGAGCATCTATTAGCAAAGAGATTTCAACCCCACAGGTTTCTTGATTAGTATTTAATTTTGGTCATGCGGATAGCATTATATTGAAATTTCGAAAGCCTGTGGGGCGGAGCCCTGAAGGAATTTTGCAAAATCGTTTATTAGTGAGCACATAAGAGGCAAGACGAACCTGTGGTCAAAGTTTCAAGTAAATTCATTTGGTAGTTCATGAGATTTTGTGAGTTTTTAAAAATTAAAATGCAATAAATAAAGTTCAATTCTACTTTCTTCGAAGCTTATAAAACTTAAATGCTTTATAAATTAGGTTGATTTCACTGACACATAACTATGATGTTTTATGTTTAAATGGTCGGAAATAACCTTAGTAAACTTTTGTTCTAACAGCTGATAATTAAATCAATTGCAGACAACTATTGAAATTTCAAATAGCTCTCATCTGCGATAATGTAAACAAAAATCCAAAACAAATTACTCCTCCTATACGAACTCCATGCTAACTTTGACCTTCTGTGGGGCGGAGCCCATTGGGAATTTTGTAAAACGCTTCTTATTGTCTGCCTACGCTATGAGAGGAATATGTTTGCAAAATCTCATGCTTCTAGGTGCTATGGTTTAGCCTGTGCGTTGATCGGAATTTCGCATTTATATATAGAGATTTGATCCATAACGATAAAAAAAACAAAGTAAAAAAATGAAAAATACTAGATTGTTTGTTTTTTTGAACCCCCACACTATAAAAACAGTAGAAGAGAAAACACTCAAGAAGAATTTGGTTTTTTATGGCCATTACCCAAAAATGTATACAATTATAAAGTATTTATCCTTTGAAATGGACAGAAAAAATATTACAGTTTTACACTATTTAAACTATACAGTTTTATAGTTGGTTGATCAAATACCCCTATCTTAATAGATCTGCGTACTCAGCAAATTTCCAAATTAGTAATATTAATTTTGACCAGATGAACCTGTAAACCAAATTTAATCATGTGCTCATAAATAAAGATATTAATGTCTATGATAAATATAGGGGGAAAGAGAATGCCCATTTACAAATTGGCTCTGGTAACACTGGTAATTCTCCTGTAAGCTATTTACATTTTTGTAAAACATATGAAACAATTGATTGTAACTTTAACCAATAATAAGGGAAGTTTCCTTTAATACAGGCCGAAAAGTTTTATGAAACAGTCCCCTGATTTTTAAAAAGATAGAGGAATTCATTTAGGTATGGTGGGAATTTTCCCTGTGGTGAGAAATAGAATTCTGTATTTCATCTTACACATTAATTTTGAACTGGTTATACTGTGTAGCCCATTCTGCACTTAACACCTTTCCATATAAGGCAATATAAAACATGTCTGGATTGTTTTGTTGTCTCACTTAATACTTTGATGATTTTGAGTGTAAAATATCTGAGCACAGGATTAGACTAAAATTATCATGTACAAAAATTTCTTCTCTCAACTGAGGTGGGTTTTGCTGCGCAAAGGTGGTGACCACAATCCAAACTGACAATGAAGGCAGGGCCACGGGAGTGGTGACTTCTGCGGGTCAAGAGATCGCAGCATCACTAGTGCTGTCCAATGCCACAGCCGCGGTGACCGCATCAGTGCTGCCTTCGGATATATTGGGGCCGCACGTCAGCCGCGTGATGGAAGCCATCGACTACGAATCTCCAGTCACCAAGATCAACGGTAAAAATCAATACACTTGTATCGCCATTTAATTTGTTAAATACCAAGTGTTTGAAAATGAATCTCCAGGTTTTAATGCTTTATTGTATTTATTACTGTACACTAGTTTCATAGATATCGATTATAGCCTATGTCGAATGAAAGCGAGCAACTCAAACAGTTTTCTTTAATGGCATCAATGAGCAATTGCCCGGAATTTATCTGCCGATACCTGTTAATTGTATTAGTTGCAAAAATTACCACTTGTAAACAAGAAGTATTTTGCATCTTTTAACTTAGGAGACCAAATCTGTAGTTCGGTAGCCGCTTGTGGCCCGTGCGTCCGCACGGGGCGCACTGGTTCTTGGGGGGTGGCACGGAGCGCCGCTCAGGTTGACTTCAAAGGGGGAGTCAGAAAAAAACAGGCACTTGAAAAACCAAATGAAAACAACACACACGGTAGTTTTTATAGTTATTGCAAATTAATAGTTTTCCCCAAATTATTTATCACTAATGGTGCAGGAGAGCAGGTCAATCAATGCTCTTGTTTGTATGATTTGTAAATAACTGGGGAAAGTGTAAACAAAGTACTGGTTACCAAGGGAACAGGGGGAATTGTGGGTAAAATGGTGCAAATCAACAGAGGACAATTTGCCCTATCTGTCAAGGAAGCTAGAAATAGAAGGTAAGGGTCACGTAAACAAAAACCATGATGTAGCCGGTGCAAGGCTTGACAGCTGATTTAGTTTCTGTTTACTAATTGCAGAGAACTGTCAAAACCTATGTAATGTTTTGATGCTGAAACACATAACGTTTTTATGTTAACGATAAGGTTAAGTCATAAAACATGTAAGTTTAATGCCAAAAATGTGTGTAAAATTAATTTTAAACTTACACTATTCTTTAAAATAGTGTATTACTGCCTTGTATTTTATGTTTGATGGAAATAAAAATATCCTACTCGTTTGTATCCGTTGTTAAAATTGTCATAGAAATTCTTTTTATTTAAAATTTGTAGTTGTATTTTTTTTCATCATTTAGATCTAATCCACACACTGAAAAAAACACGTTTGAATATCTGTTGGTTCAAAAAAAACTGTGATCCTCGTGAGGTTCTTGAATGTGTTTTACTTTCGTGCATGGGTAAATTTACAACACACTCAGGTACATCGTGCAATCCGATAGTCAAAGTCAAGTCAGATAGCATGATGAAAACTTACTGTAGGCAATCACAACTAAGAAACGGTATTTAGTTTTAATAATATTCTTGTTTGCATCATATTCAAACACTACTGTATTTAAAGTCACTCACGATCATAGTCTTTGCTAGAAATGTATCTTTTTTGAACTTGCTAAATGAAGGTATATTTATTTGACAAAACAATTGACAAAACAATATGAAAAAATGTCTTCTAGAAATCAATGAAAATTAAATAACTCTCTTTTATAAAGTTTATTTTCTTAAATATATTTGAAAGTGACTAACTAATTGAAGATTATTTATGTTTATTAAAAATGTAAATAAATGGTGATGTCATAGGTGCAAAAGAACACCTGGTGCATAGAGGGCGTTGCATGTCATGACCCCTACCTTCTTTTTACTTATTTCAGATTCCTTGCTATCTGTGTAGCACTCTATATCTATTTAACCTCATTGCTGCAGACTCTTAATATCTACTAATGTTCAATGAACAGCTGATTATCCAATACTTTAAACTGAATAGAATAATAGTGCAAATTCATTCATCAATTTATGTGGCGAGGCTTATAAACAGGTTGTAATATTAATTATCTTAATTTAGTAATACTGTACACTGTGTGTGTGTCCCCCCCCCCCCCCCCCAATAAAAAATCAATATAATATGGTTACAGTGATGAAGTTCCTATTTACTGGGTTTTGAGTTTAAAAAAAATTATATATAGGTGAGTTACTAATTTATTATCAAGTATTCATATAATCTACTCTTCTTGAATTGCTTAAAGGGCCATCCAAGCTACTAGTTGAGATTTTAATTTTATTACAATAAACACCACAGTGAAATATCCAACTCCATTGAGTTTTTAAAAAATTATATATAGGTGAGTTACTAATTTATTATCAAGTATTCATATAATCTACTCTTCTTGAATTGCTTAAAGGGCCATCCAAGCTACTAGTTGAGATTTTAATTTTATTACAATAAACACCACAGTGAAATATCCATTAACAATATAAAAAAAGGTTAAGTTTATTCTCATGGCGCAGCTTTTCTCACCATGCCAAAGCTAATTGTTTCTGCCTCTTCATTTGGGATGCTTCATTAAACTGGCTTTGGGTTATAATTGCAACCTATTTATCTTATTAATGAATTTAATCAATTTTGCTCTCCCTTCCTGAAGTATTTTTACTTGGGTTATAGTTTCACAACCATTACCACAGAATGGTATTCGTTTACAGTCTGATCACAGGCGTGCGGTTGTTGCTATTTTCGAATAACTGTTAGGAAGGAATCAAGATTACTGTATCACAATATGTAGATAAAACATAATGTTTTAAACAAAGCTTCTGGATCTACACTTGGCGAACATGGGGCATAAAATATTTTCAATCGAGTTGTTGAAATAAAAGTTACCGGCTATTTATTTAGAATGAAAACATTAGCTATTTGCTTAAATTGTTAAATTTAAATGTAAATTTAGAAGAAATAAGTTTGTGAAGAACATAGATTATGATGTGAAGATGTGAAGAGCAATTTATGCTGTAAAAGAATCTCAGAGAGTCAATATAGTTTCAAAACAAAAAATAACTTACATTTATAAGATTGTCATCTAAGAAATTTTCAAAAAAAAAACCTCAAAAACCATATTTTACTAAATTTTGAACTAAAACTTAGTATTTACCCTCCAAATATCATTCTTTGGACCGCATCAGTGAAATAAAAGAGTGCATCAGTAAATAATCAGCAAATAAGAGAGGATGGATGGTGAAAGAACAGCTGACAGCATTTGGGAAGAGTTGGAGTGATATTTCCATTACCTCTTAATGAATGTGTCAGTCAGTGGCAGTTTTTCTCCTAACATAGCAATTTTCAACCACATTAATTTCCTCCCAAATTGCTAAAACTACTGATGTTTGATGTTGAAATAAAAAAATGAATGCCAGGAAAGTGGCTTATACTTTCTCATTTGATAGATTTTATTATTACACAAATTAATTATATCAACTTCATTGATTTTAATTAAACATTTTTTTTAAGAGGTAAGTTATTCCTTTGGGGATACCTAAACTTTTGACACCTTGTAACATAAAAGAAAACTTTTTCAGACAAGCAAGTCGTATCATTTTGTTCAGGACATTAAAATATTAAGAAACAAATGAAATCTTGATAAAAAATAGAATACCTAATGATACTTTACACCATGCTACACAACTATACATCCTCCACTTGTACACAGGCACATATAAACTCTGACACATCTCGCCACTACTTTATTTAATGTATTTAATGGTGGTTTAATGGTCAAAATTTAAAAATTCCTCTTCTTACTCCAAAAAAAGATGATCATTAAACAATACTTTATTTGTATAGGGGGCCAAACAGAAGTAAAAACGTTGCCTCAGCAAGATGTTTCAAAATTTCCTTATATTTTAGATTTCATGGAATTAAAATTACATTATTTAATAATTTACTTCCATAATTTGAGTAGGAAACTAATTTATTTTCTATGACATGAAATATTTTATCTGTACATATTCAATTCCTTAGTATTTTGACGGAAATTAAAATCTATAATGAACTCCATTTGCTGGAAACCTTAATTGTGCAATTCCATATGCTTTTTAAATTTGTAACGGTAAATTAAAGAATTTTTTATTCATATGAATAAATAAAATAATTACAAGAAAATAAGACTTATTATGTAGTTTTGAAATGATAAAAATATTTATTTTGAATACAAAATTGTGGATAACCTGAATTATTTCAGATTCTCTCAGTTAAGAATTAGCAAACCAAATGAGTAACTCTTTTCTCAAGCTATTTTTCTTCCATTTTGATCTTATGAAGTGTGTTGTTTTCTTTAGCTGTCTATAAAAAAATAACCCCAGTTATGATTTTTTTAAATAGTAATAAATAATTATATTGATGCATAAAATGTTACACTACTTTGAAAAATCAATAAATATTTAGAACTAAGTCTTTTACATTATTGTTAACAATTGTAGCTAACAAATAATTTCAAGTTTTTTTTTTTTGTTTGCTTTAGAGCTATTGACGATTCCTTTTGCTCTTAGGGAAGAAAAATAGAAACAGTTCTTGAAAAAAAGGATTTAACTCTGACTTTTCATGAAAAATGAAGGTAGGGCCTATATGGGTTGTTTGGTTATTATTTTGAAACACCAATGATTCAATAATTTCTATACACAATCAAGATCCAAAATATTGTCCTCTAAAGTACTGTTGGCTAAATCTTTTTTTATTTAATTTTTGTGATTTTTCCTACGACGAATTTGCTATTACAGTAGTAGTCATAGACTAGTAAGAACTATCCCTGGGACCCTGATTAGTAGTTTTCATCACTAGGAGCAAAAGTGGGTCTTTTTGGTGCAAGACACTTTTGCTCCGAGTGATGAACAACGTTTTTTATCATAATGCGAAATTAGACTTTTGATCATTAAAAATATTAACTATAAAGATGTATTTTCGAGGTTATATTTACAAAGTTATTAAATATGCAGTGTTTACATTTATGTTATTTACAAACAATGCTCTTTATAACGTTTGAATTTCAAAATTCTGCCCCTCAACATTAATAAATGAATAATAATATACATAGCAAACAGCTGACTTTTCAGTACTAGGACCTAAGAAATTCTCCAGATGATTTTTCAGTCCTAGGACAATAAAGAATTGGTTTTGGTACTGTTGAGAGAACAAAAAACAGGCTGATTTCGTGCAGAATGATAAAATAGTAGTTTTCATCACTAGGAGCAAAAGTGGGTCTTTTTGGTGCGCAATCGTGTTTTAAAAACGAGGCGCAGCCGAGTTTTTAAAAACGATTAAGCATCAAAAAGACACTTTTGCTCCGAGTGATGAACAACGTTTTTTATCATAATGCGAAATTAGACTTTTGATCATTAAAAATTATAACTGTAAAGATGTATTTTCGAGGTTATATTTACAAAGTTAGTAATATGCAGTGTTTACATTTATGTTATTTACAAACAATGGTCTTTATAACGTTTGAATTTAAAAATTCTGCTCCTCAACATTAATAAATTAATAACAATATACATAGCAAACAGCTGACTTTTCAGTACTAGGACCTAAAAAATTCTCCAGATGATTTTTCAGTCCTAGAACAATAAAGAATCGGTTTTGGTACAGTTGAGAGAACAAAAAACAGGCTGATTTCGTGCAGAATGATAAAAACATTTTTTGAGGTTAACACAATAACTCTCAATCGCAAACTCCAATTTTTATGAAATTTGGTACAGAGATGTAGGGCAGGCATCAACAGGTTAAAAGTTAGAAAACTAGATCGGATCATAGGATTCATAGGGGTCTTTTGAGGTTTTTAAAGAGTCAAAAATGAGTTTTTGCCTTTTTTGCTGTTCATTTTTTACATTTGATAATTTGAACAAAATCCTTATAAAAAAAATTAAAAAATTTTTTTTATTTTGAAACGTTAGCTTAATTGGCTACGGAGTACATTCCAATAAAGTTTTTCATGTTATTCTTATGGGAAATCATAGAAAACATATTTATTTTTTTACATTTCTCAATTGAATCTGGTAAATACCTTCAATGGTAGCTTTCACACGTGACAACATGACAACGACACAATATCGTCGAGTCCCAAAATCAGTGTTATCTTATGGACCGTTTTTACCCTTGACGACCCTCCGCAAAATCTTTAGTTAGAATCGGACTCAAAATAAAGGCTCTATCCACAGTTAAAATTTGAAATTTTCCCATTAGAATAACGTTAAGCTTGTGTTTATTATTTTTAACATCTGTTAATTTACAGCTGTTAATAAGTGTATATTTGGCGATTAGGTAGGAATACTGATAATCACAATATTGGGTTGTTAGAATGTTATTAATTTAAAACTAAATGTAGCATTTTTTAGCAATTACATGCGATAATCCAGATTATATATTGCTCGATTTCAAGCAAAACGTACACTATTTTATTATTATAAAGCCATATGTTCACATTTTGGGATTTGTAAACAGCTCATGCATGTTAGCTTTGGATATGAATATCAATTTACTTTTCCTCAAAATAAAATTATATATATTTAAATAAAAATAAAATGTAAATATATAATACGATGATGTAGTTTTTACATTCTATCTTGAGAGGTTAATTAATGCGATTATTATCAAATCTCTTGTTGATTGAGTAAAAGTATTGTTAAATTATCTGCGATTTTTCTTATCACGTGTGCACTTTTCACGTGCTATATTAATATAATGTTCCACCAGTTTCCAAAACGTATGTAAATATTTTCCAGCACTGAGAGGGTTTTAATGGCAGTGGATGAATCATAGAAAAGAAGTGGCAGTTATTTTTCTGTTATTTGCACTTTCATATACTTTAGTTTATTCATCCAAGAAAAAATTCATATTCAATAAATAAATATTCCTATATCAATAAATACTCTGTAATAATGATATATATTTGTAGATAATTGTAAAAAAGGATTATTCACATAAAATGTTTATAGTGATAGTAACTAAATATCTATACTTATTTAATACTCTAAGAGGTTTTTTCTATCGAGAACTCCTTCTACAATTTTCAACAGATTTTCAAGTTTTTGGTGTAGTTGGATAGGGCTTGTAGTTGTTTCCGCCAAAATGTGATGAAAATCAGACATAAAATAAGGGCGCTATACACAAATTTAATTTGAAATTTCCCCATTAGAATAACATTGAGTTTGGGTTGAACATTTTAAACATCTGTTAATGGACAGCTGTGAATAGGTGTAATTTTTTTGTAATTACTGATATTCACAATTTTGGATTGGTCGGATGTCTTTGATTTAGAACTAAATGTTACTTTTGTAATGGTATCAAAATAAATTGCTCGAGTTTGAGCAACAAGTAGACTAGTATTAAATAATAAGTACAAATATAGTTTGTTTTGATAATAAATTTATTTGTTAAAGTGGCTGTCAGTCGATTACCAAACTTTGTGGCCATTCCTAACTCTCGGCCCAACCAAGTGATGCCACACCACGAAGCCACCATACACATCAACTGTGAGAGTTGTGAGCTGGTGGATGATGCTTTCAGGGACTATCAGAAGGGCACTCTCCCCTCTCGGTAAGAATTTATTGAAATAAATCCTGATTAACATCAAATGGATACCACCGTTAAAAATATTTTTTGTATCAGTTTTATTGAGTACAAAAGAGAAAGCGGGCAAAATAATTTTGAATTATTAAACAAAACATTTGGCATTTCATGATGAAAAACATACAGAGATTAAAGATTTAAGAATATATTTTTGTAAAACATTTTCAAACCCATATACCTACTTATTGATAAAATAGCAAACTGCTTTGGCTGATCTGATAAATTTAATCTATCTTCTTATTTCTATAAGGGTTTTGTCTGTTACGTCCCTTTTTCTCTCGACCTACTAAACTGATTTTTAAGATTGAGGTGTCATTTTAAAGTTTAGGATATACCGCAGTGACGAATCGTAATTAAAAAGGTCATATTGTTTCGGGCTTCGCCCCCCTCGCCTTTGATTTATTTTTAGAGGGCGCTTTAAAAGGTTGACCAACTTTTATTGCAAGTTATTTAATGTGAATTGTAATTTAACAGCTGATTACCTTCAGATGAATTTTAAAAGCTAGATAGTAAACAGATCTCTGTCACTTTATAATCAATATTCACCTAGGTGAGTTTCACTCATACAGAATCATAAAATCGCAATTTGCGCACGGGCCACCTCGTTCATAATTGTAACTATTACAGTTGTAAAAAAACAGTGAAAATGAGCTTTACTTTTTTTAAGAAAAAACAAATTAATACCCGTCACAACAGATCTGTGTACTCAGTGAAATTTTAAAAAATTTCACCATATTTTGCCCATAATTTTCCCCATAAACCCCATGCAGGTGAGTATGTAGGTTCGCCGCCATATGGGTGTTTTGTGTGTATATATATATATATATATATATATATATATATATATATATATATATATATATATATATATATATATTTATCGTATGGATCATTAGAGAATGCCCGCTAAGCACTCAGTGGGCATTCTGCGACTATGTGCTCCATAGTTTGGGGGTGATGTTGTTCGCGTCCGCAGAATTCCATTAAAGTTGCACTTACGGTACTCCCCGAGTGGTGCTAAACCAACAACAACTTTGGCAGCTGAACTATCTCTCACGTGATCTATCAGCTATGCCAGCTGCCAGACAAAATGCAAACGGCCCTTTCCAGAGCCAATTAAGAAATTTAGGCTGTGTTTGAAATATTTGTCATTTTAACATAGAGGGTCAGAGCAAATCTAAAAGTGACTGCCTCAGCAAGGTACTGCTGGAAAATGAGGTCGATGTAGTCGCACTGCAAGAAACACATGCAGAAGACTTAGAGAACAGTGTGCGAGGGGCAACATCCCAGGATATAAGCTAGTGGTAGAAATAGGTCCCAGGGTCTATGGAGTGGTGATGTAAGTTAGACCGGACATAGACGATGTATGTATCAGTTTCCCACAAAAGTTGTGATAACAACATATTTGTTGTTTCTGTTAAGGTTTCTGAGACTACTATTGAAAATGTCTACAAACCAACGAACCAGTTGGAAGAACTGTGAATGACCACTGGTTTCATTCACAATTCTCCCAACTTTTGAACATGCTGTGGTATATGTAGGTGACTTCAACAGTCATCACACCCAGTGGGGATACTCATCTGTTAATGATTGGCAGTTTGAAAAACTTCAAAATACTAAATTGATTGTTTTTTAAAGCTCTTTTAAATGGTTCCAGTTAAAATTAATTTTGAAAATTGAGGTTTAAAAATGCCAAAAACCATTTTTGACCGATTTAAAACCCCATAAAACCCCGTTCCCACAACCCGACAATGCTAGTTTGGAAACCCATGAAAAAAGACCTGGTCTTACACCTTCATACCAAATTTCATAAAAATCCGAAGTCCCCTTCAAAAGTTATCAGTACCACGACGGACACACACACACACACACACACACACACACACACACACACACACACACACACACACACACATATATACAGGGTGAATCTCGCAAGGTGTCCTAAATGGATTACAGACAAACGCTTTGCCCTACATCCTTCAAACAAAATTATTTCCCACTAAATTGACCCCAAGGAATAATTTTAAAATATTTTTAACGTTGTATAAATACAGGGTGTCCCAAAAACTGGGGGTCACAGGTTCGAATCTTGGAAATTTCAAATACAAACATATGTCATATTATACATCATTAGAAAGGTCTATTTAATAGAAACATTTTGGTGAAAACAGAATTTAGTTATCTTTATTCGTTTCAAAATGGCGTCCATTTTTGTAGCCAAAATCAAAATTTACGGAATACCCTGTGATTCTTTTATTATTAGTCATAAATGACTTCTGATTCAAAATACTTATTTGAAATAAGCTAAGCTTTACAATGATATGCCACAAGATCACATTTATTTAAAAATTAAAATTTCCAACTTTTTATATTTTTGAAAATGTTAACGTAAACAAAACTCAAAAAATTCAAATGCTAACCCATGTCATTTTGTATATCATCTTGAAGCTCTCGTTGAACTGAGCAACTTTGTAATTTACACTAATGCCGTATCTCTTTTGGTTTTGTGGTAATAGCGTAAAAATGTCATTTTCCCATATGATTTGCATGTTAAATAATCAGGACATGATAGTATGGCAGTCCTTTTTCCATTGTTGCTATACCATTTAAATTAACATGCAAGTTATATGGGGAAATAACGTTTTTCCGTTATAACTACAAAACCAAAAGAGATACGGCATTAGTGTAAATTACAAAGTTGCTCAGTTCAACGAGAGCTTTAATATAATATACAAAATGACATGGGTTAGCATTTGAAATTTTTGAGTTTTGTTTATGTAAACATTTTAAAAAATATTAAATTTTGGAAATTTTTGTTTTTAAATAAATGTTATTTTGTGGCATATCATTGTAAAGCTTAGCTTATTTCAAATAAGTATTTTGAATCAGAAGTCGTTTATGATTAATAATAAAAGAATTACAGGGTATTCCATAAATTTTGATTTTGGCTAAAAAAATGGACGCCATTTTGAAATGAATAAAGATAACTGAATTCTTTTTCCACCAAAATGTTTCTATTAAATAGACCTTTCTAATGATGTATAATGTGACATATGTTTGTATTTGAAATTTCCAAGATTCAAACCTGTGACCCCCAGTTTTTGGTACACCCTGTATTTATACAACGTTAAAAATATTTTAAAATTATTCCTTGGGGTCAATTTAGTGGGAAATAATTTTGTTTGAAGGATGTAGGGCAAAGCGTTTGTCTGTAATCCATTTAGGACACCTTACGAGATTCACCCTGTATATAAATTATACATATTTATATATATACATTCATATGAATTGAGAAATTTTAGCTTGAAATATTTTAAAATATTAAACTTTTGTTTCACATAATATTCAGACTACTCAAATTTAATTTCACTATCCCATAGCGCTGAATATCATGTAAAATGATTTTGTAGAGGTTATTCTCCTTTTTAGTGAGAAAAACAAAAAGATTGTTATCTCAAATAAATATAAATTTTCTATTTGATATTTTGAACATTAATTTGACATCAAAGAAATATTCAGTGCTATAAGGGTTATTTTACCCTGAATAGAGTGTTCATTGGAACCAAAGGAAATTTGAAGATATAAGTGGCACATTCATTCCGATAAGATAACAGAGGTCTGTGATAGCAGGAGACTGTTTCCAGATATTCAAATATACCGCACTGTTAATGTGGAAACTGCAAATTGTTATGCATTTCATCTCATTTGGTCTGTTACTCATCCCACTCAGTTCTCTTTGTTCTTGCGACCCCGGGTTGTACCATCTATGCGTTAACATGTCCCATGGTTGCACCATTGATCTCATCCCTCACCCTCTGGTCTGCCCCCAGACCCATGATCGAGATGGTGATCCCCTCCAGTGTGGACTCCACCCTGGCCCCACCGGGGGCCCACGTTGTTCTGCTCTTCACCCAGTTCACCCCATACAAGCTGTCCGGGGGCCGCGTCTGGGACACCATGGTCAAGGAGGAATATGCTCAGATGGTCAGTCAAATACTGCTAATGGTGACAACTTCATAAAGAATTGATTTACCAATCTAATAATTAGTTTTACCGTTGTACAGAGATATTCCTTGGAAAATTATTGTTTAGGAGATTTATAAGTTGGTTTATACATATTTAATTATTTTCTTTAAAAGTTTATTTTTAATCATTTTTTTCTTTAATATTTTTTCTGTCCAGAAGCCATGGACTCCCAAAATTTGTTTTGGGCCGTCCTTACTAGGTCAGTGCAACTGTGGAGTGGGAAAACTGGATCAGAAATTTTTATGAGTAATATTAAACAACAAGAGTTGCAAATAAATATCCGCTGTTAGTTTATTTTTAGTGTGACCAGCCAAATAATGAATCAAGGGTCTTGAGGTCGGTACTGTGTGATGTACATTATTTATGTCATTGGGAAACAAAATTGTTTGGCATACACATCTTTTTACTCCTCTTTAACTCTGTATAAAGCCTAAAATAAAAAATAAAAAAAAACAAAAGACAACAATAATTTTTGTACAGCATATTAAAATTCCTTTTTAATATTTCAATTACAATATAAAGTTTTTATGTTTCAACTGTAGTTTGAACAACCAGGAAAGTGAATTTAGAATACAATTTAAATAAAAAAAGAGAGATTGGATGTGGATTGTTTTTGCTAATACTACCTCAAGTTGTAAACATGTTTGTCTCAGCCAAGTATGAAATTAGCTGTCATGTTCTCTCAATGTCTTTAAATCTCTGGGTGTTTTTAAGCTAATCTTTTCAATAACAAGTTCCTTGAGGCTTGAAGAAGAAATCCATTGTTTTCTTTTGCAACCATAAACAAGTTTTTACTGTTATAAATTTAATAAACACACGTATTAAATAAAAACGTCTTTAAATAGTTCTATATGGTACCAACCATTTTACAATGTTTATTTTATTCAGTACATTATATTGTAAATCAGAATAACTATATTCCAAAGTTGGGGTTCAAGCCCTCCCCTCCCCTCAACCTCCCCCCCCATGTTGCAAAATTGTATATATTATTTTACAATATTTGTAAGAGTTATGATCCAATGCCCCTTTCTGGTGTTGGAGTTGGGAAGGAGTAGTGTGGTGGGGGAGGGGGGGGGGTTTGAAGTGATGCCTCTGATTAGTTAAATGATTTTATTTTGACAACCTAATTATATTGGTGGTTTAAAATTGTGTAAACCATAAAATATAACATTTAAATTATTTTATAATTATTTTTTTCCAACTTTCCTCATGCTTAGTAAAAAATTTGTGAACATAAAATAACAGATATGTTTGTCATGCCCATTATTTCCTAACTTTCAGGTTGTGTGGTTCAAGGACTCATAGTGTAAGAAATAATAATGAGTTTTCGACAAGCTTATTATTACCATCGTACGAACAATTTTGTTGTGTTAATTGTGCACACAAGAAAACTGAATATTTTTTATTCTAGATTGCTGAGAAAACTAGCTTTGGGAAGATACTGGTGATAAGACTTCTTGGATAAATTATACTGCTAATCCACAAAGTCTTGCTCAGATAAATAAAACGAATATGTATGAAAACAAATCATGGTAGAATAATGTGTTATTTTATGTTTTAACAAGTAACTTCTTAAGTTTTTTGCAGCTATTTTTAATACACAATACACCTCTATCTGTTCGCTTGGGTTACTTTCAAATCTTCTAGACAACTTTTTAGTTTGTTTGAGGTTTGGTTAACATTTTCTAAGTGGCCCACAGTGCGTTCTGGGCCGCCCCTGGTTTTTCTGGCGCCCTAGGCGAAAAAATATCGAAAGGCCCCCCTCCCCCCCACCGAAACCACTTAAGTCGTTTCTTTTAGCCGTTATTAGACTTAAACACCGTATTAGGTAAAAAAAACTTTTATGATAAAAATAAAATTTGATACCGATTTATTATTAAGTAAAGCACTTGGAACAAAATTACAACTAAGGATACATAATTTATTGTAACAAAATTTCAAAACAATTTATCCGAGATGCAAAGATTAGTTTCAGACATCAATAAAAATCATTGTCAAGTTTGGGCGCTCTTCACCTCTGATCGTTGACTCTTTCTCTCTTTACTGCCAATCGTGGGCGCTATTTACATCCTATTAAGAGCGCTCTTTCTATTACCAATAGAGGTGCTCTACCCCCGATCAAGGGCTCTCTTTATCGCTAATCAGGGGCACTGTTTACCACCAATTGAAGGGATGTTAACTGATATAGTCAGGGTCGCTCTTTACCACTGAACCATAGAGGCTATTTGTTCTTTTTTCGGGTTGCTCTTTACCACTTAAGTTGGTGGATTTTGCTCTTGGTCATTTTCAACAGCTGGTGTATATCAGTGGCGTTGTGTTGCAGTATAAGTGCTACTTGTGCTTTTTTGGGTCGCTCTTTACCGTTAATCATAAATGCTATTTGTGCTTATTCGGGACGCTCTTTATTGTCGATCACGGGTGCTTTTTACGGCCGATTGGGGTGCAATATCACTCCAATCAGGGGCGCAAATTATCGTCGAGTAGAAAACAATGTTGGCCCTCTTTATGACAGACCAGGGGCGCTTGTCTTGACCGCGATGGCGCTTCTCAGGCCTTCGCGCTTTAGGTGGTCACCTAGTTTGCCTACATGGTAGAGCCGGCCTTGAATGGCTTACTCACAAAAATGTGCATATATGACCTCATGATGATTTTAAATTTAGGTGCACATCTTCAAAATGTTTACATTCAAAGTCAACTAAGTTTGGACAAGATCAAAGTTCAAGTTCAAGTTCAAAGTTTGGACAGTAATAGAAGAGTGAGTTTTGTATAGGATGCACTATCACTTCTCTTGATGACCCACCATTCCTGATTTGTCTTTGTACTTCATTTCAAGTAAAATGCGTTTTTGTCCTTCAGTTAAGTTTAGATGTTACAAGCTTGAAAAAAAAAATTAAATAGATTCGCTTGAAAACAAGAAGTGCAAGATGCCTTTGGCTCTGATTGTTTTAGTGCCACAAAGCTATTAAATCAGGGCCAGACTTATGGACCCTTGGTATAATAGTTAAGAAAAGAGTTGGATTTGTTTTGAAATTTGTAAACTTAACAAAGAAAAACTGGTGTGTTTATTGGATTTGATCAATCAACATGTTAAACGTACTAACAAATATTTGTTAATTTTTTCAACAAAAAATGAAATGAGTTGTTGATTTTAGGTGTTTGACTGCATAGAGGAATATGCCCCTGGATTCAAAGATAGCGTGATCGGCAAAGAAGTATTGGCACCTCCTGATCTAGAACAGATATTTGGACTCACCGGAGGGGTAATAATATTTTTATTACTAAAATTAAAAAAATATCACCATAGTAAAAAAAAATCTGCACTTTTTCTGTCCATGGGATTGTATAGTTGAGGGTAGTAACTCAGAGCTTAAACTAACAAACTGAACCCAAGTCAATTAAAATTTGAATACAACTATATTTTTTACACTAAATTCTGTAACTGTATCGCAGAACATTTTCCATGGAGCGATGACGGTGGATCAGCTGTTCCTGGGCCGGCCGTTGCCGTGGGGCCCCGCAAGCCCCCACACCCCTGTGCCAGGGCTGTTGCTGTGTGGATCCGGGGCTCACCCCGGCGGGGGAGTGACGGGGGCCCCGGGCCGCCTTGCCGCAATGGAGGCCATCAAGATGCTGCGGAAGACCTGAAGAGATAAAAACTAACTGCTGTACAACTGTTAACATTTGCTTTTTCCTAATGCAAAAAAGTTTCTCCCTGTAAGCAAAATCCATAGCTTAAAAAAATGTACCAATAGTATCTAAAAATATACCGGTGTGTAACCAAATCAAAGGTGATAATGAATATGTGTGTGTTTTGTGGGATGGGTGCTTTGGGAAATGAAATTTTGTCTATCTGTAAGGCCACGGCCACACGAGCGTTTTTTTCACGCACAAACGCAGCATGAAAATACCTTAGAAATATGAGCAGCATTAAAAGTAATGGGGTATGCCACACGTAGTGTTTTTCCTGCCGTAGCTTTTATAATTAAAATTGAACTATAAAGTGAAACAGCGTGAAATAAGTTAGTATTTACCGCGTGAAAAAACGCTCGTGTGGCCGTGCACTAAGTCGGGAGCATGAGTGTGAGAATCTGAGTGGATGACACATAAGAGTTTTTTACGTAAGTTCTATGTCTAAATCTCAATCATGATCACCTCTAGTGTGGCAGGAGAAATGAAAAGATTAATATAGGAATTAACAAGACTCATCCTTCTGCACAGCCTTGGAACATGTGAGGATTAAATTTTTATAGTAAGAATACATCAAGCTGATGAACAAGTTAATTAAAAAAAATTGACTAGTATGATTAGAATAATTTATTACTGCAACAGTTATCAAAATTATATTTATTATGTCAGGTTAAATCAGGCCAACATGGATACAAGACCAAGATATAGTCAAATCATATTTCACTAAAATATGTTTTTAATGTTCATCTAACTTATTGTCCAGTCTCGTTATCACAATGACCAGTATTACTCAACAGTCAACAGTGTGACTCAATCATTTATAAAGTTATCCCAGGTTTTTGTTTATTCTAATTTAGTCACTACCTATTTATTCTGTGTAGTATAATTTTTTATATAATTTGTGGATGGAATAAAATTTTTTAATGGAATGCCTAAAAATATAAAACTTGTTTTATTTTTATGCAGTCTTAAGTCAAGCAACAAAAAAAGAATAAGTATGAAAAAATGATGGTAAGATAAATTGTGATGGTGGTAGTATAAAATGGCTCTTCCATATTCCTATTATTTATATGCATCACAAAATATGCTAAAAAAATTTATTTGTTAAGAAAAACACTTTCAGTCCGAGTGATGAAAATGGTTTTTCATCATACTGAATATCATTTGTCATCATTTTTATTACATTTTATTATAAAAATATAATAAAAGTAACAACTATTAAAAAAAAAAAAAAAAAAAAAAAAAAAAAAAAAAAATGCATCTGCATTTATCTTTAGTAGTTGACTTATCCAGTTAACTTATCATCTTAGTTTAAATATTCCTAAAATCAGGTAACATGTAATTTAAGTGAAATGTCAAAATATATAATTTAAAATGTAGTCTGAAATTTGTTTCCTGTTTACATTGGCTTAATTTGTTTTGGAATAGTATAATATACGCTTTAAGAAAAAACTACTTTTTTAAGTTAGGACGCGGAAAATATCAACATATGTCTTCAGAAATCAGAAACTCTATATTACAATTTCATAGGGAAATGTAGAGCGTCCATTTATAAAACAGTTTTTTTACGTTAGGTAGGAAACTAGTGTAGTCTTCCACTTTTGAATTCTTTTATGGTGTAGAAAGGTCTTGTTGTCAGCCAATCATCCAGTGCTTCAACTGCTTTCCCAAGAGATTCCTCATTTCTGTAGGTAAGAGGTTGAAAAGTTTTCTGCCAGCATATGATGGTTATCCCTCGAACAAACCAAGGTGGTGAACAGGTAGTGCGTAGTCTGTGGAATGCCGGGTGGGGTGGTTGTGGTGGTCAGAAATTTGGGGTAAGTTCAGCCTATCAACTTACAGTATTGTCTCCTGGATGTATAGGGATACTGCAGTCATTATCGGTAGTCGTTTATAAGCATCTCTCAAAGAGTCAATAGGTCAAAGACCACCAACAAGGAGCATTATTCGATTTAGATTCTCTTGAGTTGTTCCTCCCCAGACAACTATTCCATATCAGATGTGCGATTCAAAAAGAGCAAAGTATGTTGTTTTTACTGTCTTTGAGTCAGCAATAGCTTTGATTTGATTGAAAATGTACAGGCTTGTGTTCAATTTTTTACACAGTATATCAACATGCTGTGTCCATGATATATTTTCATCTAGTGAATTCAAGGAATTTGGCCTCAGGCTTCATGTCAACATCTGGCAGTTTTTCTTTGAATTTGGACACTCTCAAAAGGCTACAGAAAACACCGACTTTGCAGACTAATTACTGGCCAGAAAAGTTCTGTTTTGCGTGTATAATAAAGAAATAGTTTTTTTCTTTAACAAAATCATGCAAAATCCAAAGCAAATAAGGCCAATGTAAACAAGATTAAATGTATGATTTTGATATTTAATTAATTTTACTTACACACGAGCTTTTAAATGAATATTTAAAACCAAGATAAAAATTAAATACTGAACGTAAACAGCTAATGAAATTTTAAATAATTATTGATTTTCAAAATGAGTTAGATGTTATACTTTTATACAATATAATTTTTACATAAGCGAAAAATATTATATTTTTTTTCAGTTTGATTGTTCTTGAAGAAAAGATTTTAATAAATCCTTTCACTTTCCTTGTGAATAATATAAAAGTGCTATAGATAGTTATTGGCGTATTGTAACATTCTCTTGGTGAGAGTAAAGTATCTGGAGTAAAAAAGGTGGTTCAGAGTAGGGTAATGTTGTGCTGCAAGGTGATAACGATTACTGTATTTTTGAATCCGCTTGAGGGAGTAATGAGAGCTGGGTAGTTAAGTTATTGATAAAACTTTTAAATGAAATTAATGGATTGAAGAATTGCAGTTTAAAGGGTTGCTGTGTTTAGAGCACTATGAATTCCGATAAAGTTATTTGTAACAAGATGTTGTGTTGTCAGATTGTTGGTGCGCGATAAGCGCGATAAGAGCACCGCTGTCAGACTGTCAGCAACAGAGTTGTAGATTGTAACATGTGCGAGAGATGTACAGCAAAATGTTGACAATTGCCTGCTTGGATGGAACTTAATAGCTCTTCTGTCCGACACCAAACTATGAATTAATTGTTGTAAACATATTGAGGAATGGTGGATTTATGTTATGATCTAAAAACAGTATTTTTATTTTTTATGTTTAGATAACCTTTGCTCCATTATACCTGCAATAGGAAAGGGGAGAGTGCTAGAGCACTTGCATTACAAACTGGGTGCTTTCTATTTAAGATACTTTATCATAGGACTGCTTTATCAACATTTTAAAATTAAACAATAATTGGTAAATAAAAGCTAGAGCCATTACATTAGCATGCCACTTAATTTCCACACCATTTGATGAACAATACAAATTACATAACAAAATAAGTATTCAATATGTGTTCTATTCTATTCTATAAAATGTTATGGATATTTCAAAATGAATTTTCAAAATTTTATTAGTATATATGTAAATTTATCAAATTTATCACTACTTTATACAAAATTACTATGGATTGATGGTTAATACAAAATTTGAGATTTAACATTGAAAGAGGAGATAAAAAAACTTTTAAATAAGAAAGAGGAAGAATAAAAATAATGCAAAATTCAGCCTCACGATATGTTACAAAATTATCAAATAACACTTTTTAGAATATTGTTATACAATAAATATGTTATACAATAAATCATAAAGGATATCAAAACTTGCATACTAGTATAAACAAACAGTTGAAGAGATAATTAACCGACTCCAAGATTTACTTATAAATTGTTTTGTATTAAAAAATATACAGAATGAATTGCAGGGTAATTCTGAAAATCGGTTTCTACAGAGAATTTGCCCTGTATAATAAGGATGTTTATTAGTATTAATCAGAAAAAAATTCCAAAGTTAAATGTGAATCTAAAATCTAAAACCTTATTGCAAAACTTCAAAATGAGACAAATTTTTTGAAACTTTAAACTTAAAATCGGACCAGAAATATTACGAGGTGTGTTAATACCCCCCGTCGCAGCAGACCTGCGTACTCAGCGAATTTCCAAATTAGTAATATTAATTTTGACCAGCTAAACTTGTAAACAAAATTTCATCACGTGCTCAAAAATAGGGAAATAAATGTCTATTCTCCTTAAGATAAATATAGGGAAAGAGTATGCAGGTATGCTGCCATGGGGGACACTAAAAGTAGGTTTTTAGCATAGAAACAAATTATTTCGACCATATAAAGCCATATAGTAAGTTTCATCAATATCTGTTCATAAATAAAACAGTTTGCCTATTCTCCATATGATTGACATGGGAAAATAGTATGCAGGTTTGCTGCCATGATAAGTACAAAAACCAAGATTTTTTACCTTAAATGGATGAATCTCAACCAAATGAAGCTAAATACTAAGTTTCATCCAAAAATATTGGTTAATAAGTGAAATATTAACACATCCTTATTCTCCATAAGATTAACATTGGACCCCCAAAAGACAATGTACTGTCTTTAGACTTTGTAATATCTCGGTAACCAATGGAGATAGAGCAAAGCTTCAAAATACTAAATTGTGTGTTTTTTGAGCTAAATCCAACGGTCAAAATAAAAATTAAAAATTTTTAAAATTTACATATGAAAAATGCAAAAAACCCATTTTTGGGGTATATGTCTGGTTTTCGAACTCATCCGAATAAACGTAGGATTACACGTCTCTACCAAATTTGGCGTGGATCGGTCCGTTTTTACGAGAGTTATCGTGCCTAGGGACACATACACACACACACACACAAACACACACACACACACACACACACACACACACACATATATATATATATATATATATATATATATATATATATATATATATATATATATATATATATATATACATATATACATATATATACATATGAAAATTTTAATGACTATTATTTTTGGTCTCTGGGCACCTAAAAACGAAAAAGTAACATGGTCACGGGCTTAGGTCTTACCATGAGACCTACGGTAATAGCTTATTCCCTATGGGAAATTTGCTAATAAAATGGGCTCGATGTATTATACCTGTAAAAAAAACTTATCAAAGAATAAAGATAAAAAAATAAATCTCATTTGAATTATTGCTTTGTGATGAATCGCAATGTCAAGCAAGTGGATTTAGCATTTGATCAAATTATTATGATTTCATTTAGACATTAATAAAATAGTCTGTCAACCTCCTTGTTTCCTCAATGATTCAATGAAAAGAGAAAAGGAGTATGAAAGTTCAAAGCTGTACCGGCTGCCGTTGGCCAATGACACATGAATGACAACATGATGATTAGATAGATCCCGTTGAGGTTAGAAAAGCATTGTATGGGATGTGTGTAGGAGTGTTTTGGTTTTTACTGTTGAACTGCATCAACCATGGGAAATTTTAAAGTTACCTACTGTACTTAAAAAATAAGTACCAGATTAACCGAGCCTTGCTTGTATGTTTTAATTTACTTTTGTTTTAGTGTCATGGTAATAAAACTATTAAATTTCCACCAACAACCAACTATACCTCTTCACAGTTAACAGCTGTTAAAAAAAGACTGCTTAACATTAATGTTCCTTCACATTAATTGTACTTATTTTGCATTACTTTTGTTTTTATTTCGTTACCAAAATAGCAACCCATAAGACCAATGTCGAAAATCACGATTTTTAAATATAAATTTAGACCAAGTTTGATTTTTCCTGGGATTGATTCGGTTTCTAAACTTATTTTTGGACCAAAACACTCTTATATGCAAAGTTTAAGCAAAATCTACCCGCTAGATTTTGATATCTTGGAACACACATCCTTTCAGACATTGCTCTTATTATAGTTTAAGATAACTGTTAAAACATATACCGTATTAAATATGCTAAAACCAGCGCTTAACCTAAATCTGTTGAAATAAAGTGACAGGTAGAAGCAATTTTCTGTTATTTCTTGAATCGTTATTGTTATTAATATAATGTTATATGTTTTTCTGTGGATTGTTATTGTTATGTGGATTGTTATTGTTATGTTGAATATGTTAGCTTATGCCTAAAATTTTCTGTTAGGTGAAAAGTGAGACAATCAATTGAAATTTCAACTTCAATTCAAACGCCCAACTTCAACCCAAAAAGGGCAATTATTTTTCAACCCCGGGGTACAGAAACCCCAAATGTTTTTAGAAAGACATTTTCTAAAACTTTAATGCTCAATATTTATGTATATGTTTACTCAAAGCCAAAGTTGGCCTTGGTTTACTACGACTGGGATATTGATATAATTTTTGTTGAACCAGCAATTGATTGTTAGGTTTAAGATGTTATATCTTTGTTAACTTGCTATACATATATTTTCTGTTTTCATTTTTTTTTACTCTGAAACTCTAAATCCCATGTGGAAAAAACCGATTACCGAAATTTTTTCAATGTATGACTTTTTTGTGTCAAGGCTTAGCAAAAATAATTTCTTTAAATGCCCAAGTTTAAGTAAATTTAATTCTGATTGATTCATATACATTTTTTTAACCATCCCGACGGACTGTATGTGTTACTACAAAACTCAGGACTCACAGTTTAACTATTAACTAGAGATCGCCTCCTGATCGAAATTCGATCAAAATTCCAGTTGATCTGGACCCAAGAAGCTTAAAAACATTTTATAACTAAAACATCTGTTTCTCCTAATTTTCTAGCAGTTGTTTTTACAACAGCTGTTTAATGATTCATTGAATTCTCCTTTCTCAATAAGATTAACATTGGAACTTTGAAAGCCTGTGAGGCGTATCCCTGGAGTCCGATGGGAATTAGAATGTGATTCTGCTCATCTACAGCACTATACGTTTCTAACGGTATGCGTGGATTTCTTCTACGATGCACACAAGCTGAGAAAAAAGGAGGAAACGAAACATGCTTGCCCATTAATATATAGATAGATTAAAACTAAAATGATTAATAATCCATTAATTTATTACTAATAAATTTAATCAACTGAATAGTAATGCTGAGTTAAATTTACTTCATTTTTATTACACGAAAAAGAATATAACTGACTTCAGATGAATAGCTGTTTATACCTGTCAGGTTATTTTTTTACTGCCCTAAAGAGGCTTGAAGCGAAGACTGTAAAGGAATTAATTCGCTAACATTATTTCAATATTAATGCTATTTTGCATCAGTGAATAATAAAAGAGATGATAAAACCTGTGTAGGTTGGTGACTGTTTTGGTTTCAAACCATATTTATGAAGTTTGTTTCATCAAAATTAAAACATCTGCAAAAAATTTAATATTTAACAAAAAACATAGATGTTCACTTCTAACAAAATTCAAGATTGGTGTAAGCCCTAATGCAATTTTGATAAAAACCCCAAAATATTCATTTTAGCTTTATAAAATGTAACGGGGTAAAAGTCTCGGGGGGGGGGGGGGGGACAAAACCAATTCGTAGCGCGAGGGAAGCGGGTCGGGCTACGTCACAGTATGACGTCGCTGTTCTTCCCCCAGACGTCGCCAGGGGCGGTGTCGTCGTCTACCCAAGCGGAGCCCGGCAGTGCAGCTTTGCCAATTCGAGGGTAATTATCCTTTTTGAGGGTATTTTGGACCTTCGAGGGTATTTTCGAGGGTAATCGTTTTTGCTAATAAAAGGATAATTTTACTGAAATTGTCAAGTTTGACTCAGATATGTGAATTTTCGGGAATAGGTTAAAATCCGAAGTAGATTTAATTCAGGAGTGATTAATATTACTTGAAAGCTAATACCAATTAAACAGCTTATACACTTATATTAATCACCCCTGTGTGCTAACAACTTGGATGGTGGGTAAATTTAGTGATTTTCTGGTATTTTGGTACTTTTGAGGGTATTTGGGGGTAATTTTGGCAAGGACCGAGGGTAATTTGATGAAAAGTGATTGGCAACGCTGCCCGGCAGTTAGTTCGACCCGCGCCGTGACCAGAAGAGCATCGCTGTTCCACCGGTGGTTAATAAAATTGAGTGCCAATATCGGCTGGGAGTGACTCCAACGTACAACCCCGATAATTTAAATAAAGTAAACCCAAGGAAATTTAGTATTACGCTATTCGATCTTGTGTAAAACTGTGTTTCAGCCAGTCGCTGCAGGTCTGCTGACCACGTGCCCGCCCGACGAGGAAGAGTCGGCAGAATTAATTTTTAAGTAATTAATTAATTAGTTACTAAGCCTAGAGCGTATTATCTGGTATATTATCTTCACCTAGATATTTTTTCTTTGGCACGAACCGATTTTTCATTCTGTTAATATTTATTAAGTTCTGTATTTAACCTAGCTCTAAGCATTTAATTAATTGAGTCTACAAGGGATCTTAATTATCTAAATCTCCGAATCAAATCAGTTTATTTCGTTTATAAAATTTTCTCAATAGTTAATTAAACCGGCAAAATTCAATCACGTTGGTGTCAACCGCTCGATTGGTATTTGCCGCGTATTAAATTTCAGCTCTGATAACGCCTGTTACGGTAGATTTTTCCTTTATTTTCATTAATAAATAGACTACGGTAATTAACGAACTCGTACAACCCCGGTGACGTCAGGCGATCCTGACCTTCGCAAAAGTCGATCCGTTATCACCACTACCGGCGTTATCAGTCAGCTGATTTTCTGTACACCGCGTCACTCGAGCTAATAAAATTATTTAGAACCGCCGACGGTATTTTTCTTCGCTATTTTAATTTGGAGCCGGGTCGCGTATTGGCATAAATAAATTGGCCAACTATTATTAAATTAAATTCGTCGCTTTTCCTAATTCTAAATTCAAAATCCGTAGCGAGGGCAAGGATGAATTGATTCTTCTTTGATTTTACGAATCTGCGTTCCATTGGGACGTTCTGAGCCACTGATACTCGCTACCCGACAAAAATCGAACCGAACCTTGGACTACTCGGAGTAGACTGGTTATCCGTGGAAATTTATTAAGGTGTGACTTATTATTGCTGTGGTCGACTCTTAACGAAAAATTCTCCTCCACTGCAGAATAACGTCACAAAAATATGAAAAATCCCAAAAAATGTATTACATTTAAACGTAAATTTTTTTCAATGCGCTAATATAGATTACAAATATTTCCCAAGTATGTTTAGTGTATGCACTTGAGGAGTATGTTTAATCTATAGTTTAATCTACCTACTGAGGAAAAATAATTATCAAGAGAACGATTCAAAAATCACATCAGGATACTATTAACAGAACACTGTCTCTATTCTACTAATGAAAATTTTAAAATGGTCATAAATTAGTAAATGTATAAAAGATTATATCGTGATGCATCAGTGGTGCCGTATATAATAAAGATCATTATTATTACACAGTTTTTCCGCCGATATAAGAGTTAGTCGTCAACCATTTATTTAATTTATAAAACTTAAAAGAAGCAAATTAAGAATAATAACATATATATTTATTTACAATATAAAATACTTTTAGTCAATCATATAAGGTTGATTTCATATTATATGGTATGAAAAATGCAATTTATATATTGTTTGCTGTAAAACTAAACCATCAAAAATGTTTTACACCAACTTCAGTCGACCTCAGCTTCAGGAAGTATTCTGAAGTTGGAAAACAGAAAAGTTGAAGTTTAATGAAGGGAGAGTTTTAAGGAGCTGCTCTCCATCACGGCCGCCTTCTAATTGCACTTTTACTTCCCTATCATTAATCCCTTTATTTACTTTTGAAACTCAACTAAACTTCATAACTAGTTGTTGGAAGAACAAAGAACAATGAGTACTTGAAGCGGAAGTTGATATAGTTTAGTTTCGAAATGATGTCTTTTAAAATACCCACAAATAGTAATGATGTCCGACCACGTTATACAAATTTTAACATGCTTAAAACATATATTTCTTCTGAGTATTTTAACTAATGGTTCACCTCTATTCATACCTTTTCTATTAAAACATTGAAAGAAAAATTAGACCATATTTATTAAATAGACCATTTTCTTTAGAGAAATAAATAAAAAAATACACAACAACTAATATTAATTTGTTTTTAAGTTCATATGAAAATATAAAAATATTTAAGGGAGTTCCATTAATTAAAATTCCACCATAGGCCTGTAACAACTTGAGTCAATACCTGAGCAGGTGCTCGGGTGAGGGAGCAAGTGGCCCAACCTTAGACAAGCATCACCCCAGGCGTCGTTGGCCCGATTGACAGGTCAATTAGAATAGCGATAATTGTATTTTGGGTTCTGTTCTCTCTACCTCTGAGACGGAATGGGGCCACTGTCTTGCAGCAGGGTAAACATACCTCACCTGTAATGATTTAATTATTCGGACTTATGAATTGGACTATTGAATTAACCACGACAAAGTCATGCATAGCCAGTTAATATTGAAATATTAGTATATTTCACCACTAGTCCGGAAAGTGACCAATTTCTGGGCGAGATAGTGTTTTACGCGGGAGGCGAAGCCGAGCGTGGAAAACACTATCGAGCCTGGAAATGGGCTTTCCGGACGAGTTGTGAACGATACTTTTCATCACGACGCAATTATTAATAAACGTGGACGTTTTAAAGGAGGATTATTTTTGTAAATTCTTCGCCATTGGACAAAGTAAACAAAGCTGGAATTCAAAATTTAATTTGTTTTAAACCCAGCTGATTGTTGCTGTACGGAAAAGTTTGTTTACCTTGGATGGAAAGTAATGTTTACAAACATTACTTCCCGTACAGGTCAGTAAAATCAGCTGACGGTGACAGTTTGGGAAATGACTACTTTCCAAGGTCTCAGCTGTACTGCAAGTTGTCACTTTCGTATACGGAGTGATGAAAATAATTTATTTTTCCTACTAGTCTACAATGTTAGCGTTTTCCTAATAGAACGTAGATTTTGTTGGTGGGTTGGACAGATTTTTTTTTCAAAGCTCAGGTTTTATAAGTTTGATTCTGGAACAAGTTCAAACGTTTACCTAAATCCAACAAGTCTTATTAATTTTATTATTTGCAGTCCGTACTTCATGTTGAGTTTTTTTTAATTGAATCACTTAAACGAATATAAAAAGAGAAGATCCCTGCAGTCTGGCAAGTGATTCTCTGGTAATCCTGTGACAACGCATTTCGTTTCGCCGGAGGCAAGCCGTCATCTTCAGGTAGGCCTATGTAGCCTACAAAACTTTAAAATATTTAACACTTTAACAAGACATAAAAATCACAAAATTAAAGTCTTTTTTGCCAGGTCTTTTATAACAAAATTTTTAACCCAACTTAACATTGACTATGTACCCACACTACAGTGAATAGACCTCATCCAATGCATTTATTTTGAGGCAAAATTTTTGAAGTTTCGTGTACGCAGTGCCATAGTCGCTGCCATCGATGTTATTATTCAGCTGGATTTACAGCACTGCAAAAATACTTTACCAAAACATAAACATAACTCTCAGTTATAAAATGTTTCATCCTTATGGTTGAGAACAGTGGTAATACTGATTTATCTATCATAGGTCACTTGTACTTCATTTACGCCGCTGAAGATCGCACCATTGTCAAGAGGTTTCAAACACGCCTATGCTTTGAGAAGTCTATTCTCGTTAGTGTGTATAGTCAAAGATATTAATTACCGTAGTTTGTAGAAAGTCTTATGAGGAATAAGACAATGTATTTATAATATTAAAAAAATATCCTCCGTTGGTAAAATCGTGTTTTATCAATAAAAGTAACAATTAATTACTGAACATTTGAGTTAAGACTGTTTTATCAGTTTAAGTTTGGTTATTCCAACTACAATATGATCAAACTTTAATAAGTGGTTTGTGATTTTAAAGCCTATTAAATAAAAATGTTTTTAACAATCTTTGACACCTTCTTTGCTAATAAAATCGGTACACTTTATTGAATTTTTTAAAAAAATTAAGAATTTTCTAAAATTAGTTTTGCTAACATCAAACAGCTATTTGAATTTTTACTATATGGAACATAGAGTATAAAATTCTTTTAGAACGACTTTAAATTTCTCTTAGGCGAATTTTTGACCCCCAAAAGGTTTTTTTTTTTCCTAATTTGATTTCAATGAAATTCTCAGGTTAGATTTTAAGTATTTTAAACTAGGTAATAAACTATAATCGAGCAATTATTTTCAAGTATTAAAAAAGCTTATTTTTCGGAATTTTTGACAGAACTTTAGTTGTTTAGGCTACATGATTTGACTAATGTAGTTGCTATGATCAGTTTATTTTCCCCCATCGCAGCTGAGTTGTCGCTGTATGCTGAAAACAACATAACCTTTACTTGTTTATATCTGCTCGCCGTTATGTTATGTTTTGAAATAAAATTTAATTGATATTTTGACAGACCTATTTGTTAAATTAAATAGATCAACACTGATGTTTACTTGTTGAAGTTATAAATTTTACCAAAAGATAGGCATGTTGATGTGGAATGAATTGCTGTCGTACGGAATTGTGCGATTAACTAATTTATGGGATACAACTAATATCTACTTGGGAGAAAGATTTAAATTGAACAACTAATTAGAATGTGTTGTGCCATTGTAGCCTATGTCTCAGGTAACAAAATATGCATTAATTGTTAAGTAAGCGTAATTCTACAATACTTACATTACTTGATTTTTATTAATTTGCAATCATAGATTTTAAATTGTATTGTTTTTTTCGCTCTACAATCTATTTACCTTTAATAGTGTAAGCATAATTATTATTAAGTTACTTGCTTGTTTTGAGGTCTTAGCTAAAATCATTCTTTGTATGTATTTATTTGTAGGCTAGGCCTAGGATGTACGCCGGTTGACTTCGGACGGTTAGATGACTTTCCACTCTTCACATTCGAGGAGAAGGAAACCTCCGTTCTCTCCCTAAAGAACAACAAGGCTCCTGACCCGGACGGGATTCCCAGCGAGGCTTTAAAAAGTATTTTCAATTAATGCTGACTTGTTGTTGAGAATGTACAACGCCTGTTTGGTAGAAGGGGTGTTTCCGGCTCCCTATGGAAAACCGCAAGACTTGTACGGATCAGCAAGGGCAAAGGTGATCCCGAGCTTTCGTCGTCCCACAGGCCATTCTACACGTTAGACACGGCTGGGAAGCTGTTCGAGAAGCTGATCCGTTCCCGCCTGACCTCTGCCGTGGACGCTGCCGGGGACTCATGCCCCCGTCAGTATGGCTTCAGAAAGGGACGGTCAACGATTGACGCTATCACCGAAGTCCATGGAGAGCTGTGAAGAGAGCTGAGAGCCACAACTATTTCTCTCGCTGAGTAGAGCTTCTTGTTAAGCTTAGTTCAAGAATGCCTTTAACTCGGCGAGGTGGTTCGATATGTTGGATGCGCTTCGCAACACCTTTTGCGTTCCTGCATATCTGTTGCGACTCATCGAGGATTATCTCCGCTCTCAAAGCCTTATTTACGACACAAGGGACGGAACGTGGACGATGGAAGTCACTTCTGGCGCCGCGCAAGATTCAATACTCGCCCAGGATCTCTGGAATGTTGCCTATGACAGCCTCCTGAGGTCGGAGATGCCTGAGAAAACCACTTTGGTTGGGTACGCCGATGATGTCACAGCTCTCATTGTCGCACGCAACGTTGAGCTGGCCCAATTAAAGTTGAACCGAGTCATGCGTGTGGTCAACACATGGATGACCGATCACGGTCTCTCGCTTGCTCTCCGTAAGACGGGGAGTGTGATCCCTACGAAGAAGAGGATAGACACCGTCATTCTGTTCCGAATGGGAAGGGTGGTGGTCCAATCAACTCGCGCTGTTAAGTACTTCGGGATTATGGTGGTCACCAAGTTAGGCTGGAGGGATCAGATCTTCCGTACGGCGGACAAGGCCGCTAAGGTAGTCACTTACCTTAGTAGACTGATGGCCAATGTCGGGGTTCCACGATCCAGCAGAAGACGTCTGTTGATGTCCGCGGTTCAGTTCGTGCTTCTTTATGGAGCAGAGGTGTGGGCAGACGCTCTCGATAAAGAATAGTACAGGTTGCGACTCGCCCGGGTTCAACGTCGAGCGGCGCTCGGGGTGTGTTCCGCCTACCGGACAGTGTCCGAGCTTGCCGTCCTGGTGGTCTCCGGAGTATCCCTGTCAAGCTCTTGGCAGGAGAGAGGAAGGCAATTTATCAGAGACAAGGCGAGATTGGCAAGGACACGGTAAGAACACCAGAGCGCTCCCGAACCTTCCAGCAGTGGCAACACAGCTGGGAGCACGACACCCGAGGACGATGGACTGCGCGACTTATCAAGCACGTCCAACCATGGGTGGAACGGCGGCTAATTCTTGACAATTCACGGCTATTTTCGGCCGTACCAGAACCGGATGTCTAAGACCGGTTCACCGGACTGCATTTATTGCCCGGGCGTTCCCGACGATGCGGAACACACCTTCTTCCGCTGCCCCCGTTGGGAAGGGCCCCGCCTGGAGGCCACACAAATTTTTGGTGCATTTTCGGTGGACTCGGTCTGCCAAAAGATCTTGGAGGATGAGGGAAACTGGGATTGTTTATTACAGTTCGTCCGGGGCATCCTCCTGGAAAAGAGACCCGATCTGGACCGCGAAGAGGCCCAGATCCCTTGATCGAGTGGCTAGATAAGGAGCGAGCCCCACCGGCGTTAGCCAAATTTAGGCCTAGCCTGACGTAATGTGATAAACAATTTCCAGGTTAGAATCCTAAAGAGTAGAGGAGGTTTTTTAGTGGGTAAGCCCGTTTTTAGGGGAGCCCTACACTACAGGCTTGCCACCTGTGTGCGTAATGCATTTTTCTCACCTCTCCAAAAAAAAAAAAAAAAAAACATAAAAAAGCGTCACCTAATAACGTAAAAAGTGAGCAAAAATTCTCGTACGGGACGGACATCGGAGCGTATTCCTAGTTAATTAATGAACTGCGTTAAAATATGATTGATCGTGTAATTTGCATTCCGAGTTTTAAAGGAGAATGAATCTGAAATGTATATTCTCATATTAAGAAAAATTTAGATTTTATGACAAAAATGCTGAATTTGAAGAAATATTGAAAAATATATCCCTGCTATAAGGTCCTATATGATGAGAAAATTAAGATTTTACGACTTAAGTACCGATTTTGGAGAAATATTGAAAAAAGATGCCTAGAATTTTTAAACACACACTGTTTTGTGTGTGTGTGTGTGTGTGTGTGTGTGTGTGTGTGTGTGTGTGTGTGTGTGTGTGTGTGTGTGTGTGTGTGTGTGTGTGTGTGTGTGTGGTGCCTGCTCGTGCCTGCTGGCTTTCCTGTTGTATTGATATGAAAAATGAATAATTAAGTAAGCTGAACCTTATTAAAAGTCAGATAAGTAGGAGGTGTTGAATGGTAGGATTTTAATTTCTATTGAAATTTATTTTGACACATTTTGAACACCACAGAATACCCAGATCTAGGAGGCCTTGCTTGGGATGAAATGCAAATGCCATCACATGTTAAAACTAAGAAAACAAATATTTTTATTTTATTGTTTGGTTACTTTTCAACTTAAAATCAATAAAATAGTATTTCTAAATTTTGGTACTGCCGATCAGATACATTTTGGATTGTATAATGGATATGCAATGAAAACCTAATTACTGCAATTTCAATTGAGTTTTAAGATTATAGTTATCCAATAGCAATAGTGTAATGAATGTCTATGGCTATTAATGTAAATAGTTTGTTGGAAATAAATACACAGAATTTCCCCCCTTATTACTTATAAACTAACCTCAATATCCTGAACGGTTTAATCCAGCAAAACAGAATAAATCATGGGAAGATAATAATTTCAAGGCTGACATATTTAGGATGAGCGATATTTTGACCGGACGGGCTAGCACGGGGAGTGACGAAGAAGCTCCGACAGAGGAAGCAAACAACGTGCAGCCAGAGGGTTCCAGGGAGGGTTCCAGAGAGGATCCCAGGGAGAAGTCGTTGGACAGCTCAGTGTTGTGTCTGGTCTGCACAAAAAGAATGGGACCTCCCAACTCCGTGCTGATCCAGCCGTGCCGCTGCGGCTACTGGGTGCACGATCAGTGCTTGATCGATGTGACTATGAACTTCGAGGACCTTCACCCCGACACTCGCGCCATCGGCTGTAAGATCTGCAGGAGAGCCTACAACATCGCACCCGCCAAAGAACTGCTACTGAAGATCTCTCTGAAACTAGACGTTTGGTACCAGAACTTTTGTTATGCCATGTTTGAAAGCGGTTTGGTGTTGGTTGCAGATATGGCTTTTGTTAAATTGGGAGCACACGTTGTGAAAATGGTAAGAAACGACTTATAAATTCTGGTAAAGCTACTTTAGAGAATAGGTGATAAACTATAACTTATTTAAGCTACCCGTTAGATTTGGAATTCGGTAGTACCATTGACTATGTACACTAACATATATCCAAAGGTGGTACACAAAAACATAGCTGTGGCTAACCTGTTACTTGAGTATTTAAACTAGTCTACTACATCCAAAGTAACAAGTTAAATAGGCAACTTTCAAATCAATGCTTTAAACGATTACGTCAAACTGAAATACTGAGGAAGACTTGGGCTAATGTTTGGTAGCTTTGATGGAACTGGAAAATAAAACTTTGTATATAGACACAAAATTAATATAAAACTATGTAACCGTTTGATTTGATACAGGTGTAAAACCACTATGGGTGAGAATATCACTACCAAATTTCAATGACTCATGGATGTATGGTACTTTTAAAAATACATTTTGATCTTAAGGAGCGATCTGATGTTTAATGTTTTTAATGGACTAACAATACAGAATTTACCGACTCAGTTTTATAATTTGTACGATAAAAAAAAATTATTGGAAAGAACTCGAAGTAAAATTTTGAAAAAAATCTAAAATATTATACTGTGTATTGATGGTCTTCATAGTTCTTTTTCCAACAATAAAATTATTATTTAGAGATGAATCGTGTCATTACTTAAACAGGAGCATATGCATTATGTTAAATTACATATGCTCTCAATAGCCAATAGACAATAGCCTATCCTGAGATGTAGGCCATACTATCTCCATGTATAATCTTTACCACTTACAAGATAAAGAATATTTGCTTATTGGGAGCGTGAGGTTTACATGTAATATATTATTATATAAATCTTTCCGTAGCAAAATTCATTCAGCCTAAACAAATTTTACGACAGTGTCCTATAGAAAAGAGTTTGGTGACATTATCTACTTAAAGTTTCTACTTTAACCATTGCGGAGGATTTGGAAAACGGTTATCAGGATTTTATAACCCAAATTACTTTTTTGGTAAGGTCGAGATAATAAAAATAAAATCGCAGTAAGTTACGGAAAGTTACAGAAGAATGTTTCATTTAATATAATCAATGATAATGCACTATAGGCTAGACCATAGTGCATTCGATTGTGTGCAGTCCAAAGTAATTGATACGAATTATTGAGTACATTATAGTATTGTGTTAAAAAAGGCAATTAACCGTGCATTTTCTGGTGATATTTATTCTCTTCCATTAAAATACATTGATGTTGTGTAAAATCTTACTTTTACAGTAGAAATTCAATGTGAACGATTCGCTCCTTTAGCTCTGTCTCGCAGGTGTACGGGCCTGAGGATGCGGTGCATTTGTTTGACACGATGGCCCCATTGAGAGCTGTCCTCATTTGCCAATCTATACCTGTTGCATGCATAATCCTGAGCAACGTCCCCTGGGAATATAGCCTGCTGCGAATCCTGCGCAAGTATGTTTACATTAACAACATAATATCTGTAATAATACTCATCTTTGTTGTATTTAGGCAACATTAACCCTACAAATTTATTCATCCTAATAGGCAAGCATGATGTTTCTTACCATTTACTCAGCTTGTGTGCATTTTAGGTGAAATCCGCGCATACTGTGAGAAAGGTAGTTTTCTGTAGATGAGCAGAATTTCTCTTATAATTCACAAAGGGCCAAAGGGCTCAGCCCTACAGGCTTTCAAAGTTTCAGTGTTTCAGTTATAAAACATTTTAAAGCTAACTAGATATCGCCTCCTGGTCGAAATTCGACCAAAATGTTTGTTGATCTGTACCAGATTAGTTAAAAAAAAATTCGCATGCCGTTACAAAAGGTTGTGTCCTGTAGATGGCAGAATCCCATTATAATTCACATCGGCCCCCAGGGCTCCACCCTACGGATTTTTAAAGTTTCAATTTTAATCTGATGGGAGATCTGTAATCGATTGGATCATTAGACAGCTGTTGAGATAACAAATGCCAGCAAAACAGGAAGAACATATGTCTCCTGGCTTAATTTTGATCAGTCGGCGATCTCTACTCACCTTAAATTTTGGTTGAATTTCAGCCATTGGCTGAACATGTTTGCCGAACAAAGTTCATACGAACTTTTGTTTGTCCATTGCTAACCTTTTAGAGTGTAAATCATATCGCCAGTAATTGTTCGTTAGGAATGTTTGTTGATTTGTTGTGTTCGCCGAACAAGTTCGCCACGAATGCTCGGCCAGTGCGGACGCGGCTTTCTAAAATTAGTTTTACATACACTATTAATAATTATTTAAAATATCCATTCATAGAATATAGACAATGTTCTGTTAATAATACCTCGATACATTTTTTCATCTTTTATCTTGATGATTGTTTAATATCGGTAGGAAGTGCGGATACAAAAGTTAAATTAAAATACGAATATATATTTTGAGATTTTGTGTATTTTAGTCTTTAAATTTTTAAGTGGTCCTTGGATCAGGTATTGTGCTATAACGTAGGTTTTTTCGGGGGGTTAGCGAGGAGGGAAGAGGTGTCCGGATAGGGCAGCCAGGCGTGGGTTTAGTGATTTTTAAAGTCACTAAAATCGGTTCCAGGGGTCAAGAGTTTTATTTAAATGAACTTAAGTCGAGTATGGGCGAGAGAACTCCGAATTCCACTTTTACTGATCAGTGTCAACAGTCCAAGCACTGCAAGGACCTCGACTGATCGTACAATTAATTAAAATAAATCTACAATTAACTTTTAGATTTTGGAGTCGATTCAGAGTAGTCTCTTTATCTCCTTAGAGCCAGTAAAATCATTTGATTCATAGAGCACTCATCATAATCGACGGTTGGGCCAATGAACAAATAGTGAAATTATTATTTAATCTGAGAGGTGTGAAATGTAAAATTTTAGAAAACTGGCTGACCAGGAAGGGATCTGACGAACCAAAACCGGAATAATTGGTGTCAGCAAACTAGGAATGTTAGTAGAGGTTATCACCAATAATTTCTAAATATAGCCTTAACTATTACAAGAAACACAACTTTACTAAAATTATCCCTCTTAAGAAATTAATGTCTCGGGTCTAGATGAGTGACTTAGTAAAATTAATAAAAACCTGTGAAATAATTTGATTAGTACAGAAGGGATAAATCAAGTCTGACAACCAACAACGAGATTGGCGTACAGCAAAGGTAAGTTAAATATAAGAGATTAGCCGTGTTCTGCTCTTTCTATGACTTAATTTAAATTATGACCGAGCTGTAAAATTCTAGGCTTCCTACCTACGCGTGTTCTGCTTTGTCACAATTTAACACTACTTTTATACACACGAGGATGGAGGTGTGGGTTATAGAGGAAGTGAGCTGTCGACTAACAAGGGGAGTGTTAGTGACAGTGAAATACCGAGGAAATTAAAGGTGTTCGGCTGTCTAGCAAAGGAACGCTAGCAGCAGCGAGAGTAGAGATTTTGGTAGGATATTGAGAGCTGACAAACTAACAAACAATGGTTAGCGTCAGTAGGAACATACGAGGGCTGGTAGGAACGGGCTGACAACTAACAATGGAGGTGTTAGCGTCAGTACAATAATCGAGGAGTCCAGTAGGAATACTTCAGAGGTAGTACCTTAGAGAGGGACACAAGAGCTGGCTACTAACAACACGGTTAGCGTCAGTAAAATAGGTCACAGGAGGGGACAAAACTAGAGGGAACAACCGCTGACTACTAACAAACTCAGTTAGTGTCAGTAAAATACTTCGCAAAAATTAGTGTCCCAGAATTGGCAAATCCTCACTACTACTGATAAACTCGAGTTATTTTTCAAACACCTTAATTTAAATTTTATATGTTCGAAATTACGTTTAACTAGTTGAGAGAAGTGTTTCAATTTAATTAAACAATGAGATTTACGACAGTAAATTATTCCTTGTACCGTAAGTAAAAATACGAGAAAGAAAGCGAGTTACTTTAAAACTCCAGAGAAATACTTTAATGAGTACAAGTAAAATAAAATGTCAGAATAAATCCAAAATTCGTAGCTTTAATTAATTAAACACTTTTACTCAGTCAAAAGAAATTAAATTAGAATTAGTCCTACCTTACAGATGACTTCCTCCTTTGATGTCTCGGGGAAAAGTGTCGTCGGTCGGCGCCGAGTGCGGCAACGGCCGGGAGGGATGCGCTCGTGCGCATGTCCGGTGGCGGGCAGGCAGCGGCAGGCCAAATCGCCCGCGCGCATGACCGGTGGCGGGCAGGCAGCGGCCGGCCAACTCGCTCGCGCGCGAAATTCAAATGGACGCGTGGCTGACGCGTCGATTTAAATGATTCATTCTTGCCGGATATTACTCATATTATCGTTCTAAATTTGGAAAAGTGATTCATTGTTGATTACAATAATATTTATGAAAATATGTTTCCTGTAATAGTTGAATTTAATTTCTAAAAGTCATTTATCTAATAATTATAAATTTTACCACCGGTTTTAAATTGAAATAATTATTGAAATTGTAGGAAAAAACTCAGGCTTTTAATACTTAGAATTAAATTTGTAACATGTGAAAAAAAAACATGTTACAGTGCTTATAAGATATTCTATGTTGTTTTCATTGTAATTATGAATATTTTATTGAAATGTATTAGTGGCTGAAAGACTTAAGGATGGTAGAGACATAATCCCTGGAAGCATGAAAGTTTTCCTAATTTTTTCATACTTATTCATGCATCGTAGGAGAAATCCGTGCATATGCCATATGAAAGGTTGTGTTATGTAGATTAGCAGACGCCCATTTTGGTTTACACCAGCCCTCGGGGCTACGCCTTACAGGCTTTCAAAATTTCAATAGAGAGTTTTGACAACGGTAAATCAATATGGTAAACGCTAATCACTATTAAAAAATACTGGATTTAGCTATTTTTACTGCCTGAAGTTACAAAAACTGGTTGAAAAGTGATCAATGACAAGTATTACACATTATATATTCAGTCTAACCATGCTGCATGACCTATTATTCTAAAACTTGCCAATTTTAAAATAGTGTGTAGTGTTTACCGTAAACTTAAACGTGTATTGCAAAAATGCTCTAATGTTAATCTTATGAAGTACAGTAATTGATTGAATCATTATATTTGTTCGATGTTGTAATAACAAATGCTGGAAAGCAGGAAGAACAGATTTTACAACTATAAACTATTTAAAAACGAATTGAGTCCGGATCAAGTAGAATTTCAAACCACTCGATTACCAATTTGAGATTTTCAGATCTTGACACCTTATGAGCCACGTTATAACCATGTTTTATTTTTTTATTTTTTATTTTTTTATGTCCATATAACATATTTCAGAAGAAGTAGTAAAAAAGTGTAATCTCTAAGTTTTTCATTTTATTTAATGTGTCATTAGAACTTCTGTTTGAATTGTAGCCATATAACCAAGCGCTGTAGCATAGGACCTAGACAAGACTTTTATTGTACTGGTAGTTTCATTTAAAAATTACACATATATAAGTTTTTATTTTTATTTTAGTAGCTATATTAAAAAATTTCTATACACCCTCATTCTTTTTTACTCACCCTGCATCCGTAACCGTACAGTATCATACTGAAATCACAGAAAATTCTTGTATCACTTTGCAAATTAATCTTTTAACCCAGCTATTTAAGTTAATTATTTTCAGATTTTCAAGGCTGCCTTTAGTGGGCTGGGTTTTTCCTATGGAGAACCAAGAAATTCCAGATATTTATTATAGGAAGTCCAGCTTCTCCCTGAACGTGGTCGGAGGCCTGTTGCTGCCCTTGTACGCGGCGCAGGCCAGCAAGCTGTTCACCGGGCTCGTGGAGGATCCGCTCCTCCGGCTGCTGCTAGGCGGCGCCACTGTCATGCTCTGCAAAGGGCTCTGTCAAATGTACTACAAGCAGAGGAAGTACTCACGATACTGCACATTGCGAGTAAAAGACTCATAGATTGATAACATCACCAACGTATCTGAAATAAAATGATAAAAGTAGTCCTCACTGTGGAAGTTATGGGTTATTGAAGCTTAAAGACGGTTCTGAAGATACAATAAATCGGGTTTAGGCAAGATCGTTTTTGAGGAGAGAGTTATGTACTTTGATACGATTCTGTAAAAGAAGGTATTAATCGTTGTACTAACCTTCTTAGAATTGTCTTAATAATACACCTAGGTTATATATTCGAGTTATTAATAATAGTATTCGATGCGATTATTGGTTTTGATAAAAAATATGTACTAGTTAAATGTCAATAAAGAAATAAAAAATATTTAAGATGATCTACTTTGAGTGCTTTTGAACATTACCGTAGTGTTATTGTCGGGAGATGACTTGTTGGCCACTGAGGGGGTTAGTGGGTGAGGGGAAATTTACATCCGAAACCTACGGGACAATTGGTTAACTAAGGGATAAAAACAAACTTAAATTGTACTAATCTACATGAATAATTTTGCTAAAAAAAGTAAACAATTATCTTTGTTGACAAACCAACTAGCCTAATTCAATGTAGAGAAAGACAGCTGCCGGGAAAATAGAAGAAAACATCAAGGGATGCTGTATATTTTTGGTTTTGTATTCAACAACAATGAATACATTAACGAATCTATGCATTTGCATAATACAAGAGGGAAAAATAATTTAAGACAGGAATCTCAAAGGTTATTACTAAACTATAATCTAGCTCAAAATATCGGTGCTTCTTATTTTAACAAGTTACCCTACACAATTAAAAACATTAGGGAAAAAACCAAATTTAAAAATGAGTTAAAAAAGTTCTTGATTGATGCATCTTTTTACTCAATAAGTGAATTCAATGAACACTATTACAATCAACCGTAACATATCACAAAGTACATAAATGCATTCAACTAATAGGCCTAAATTGATTTCAATTTTAACCAGTTTATATTAACTTCACTGTTTTTAGCTCAGTTTCATCTGCACATTAGTATGTATGTTATAAAATAATACATATGAATTTAAAGACCATAGAAATAATTTTCTGAACATTTTATCGGGAAATATGAAGCATCCCAAGCATCCGGGCTGTAGTGATGCTGATTATTTCCCACCAATCGGTAGGCAAATATAAAATTAAACTTAAAGATACGATTGTAAAAATCAATATCCGTCGATAATTTATAACCTAACAACATAATAATAATCTTATCCACAAATAAAATTATATTCATAAAAGACCATAGATAAATAATTTTCTGAACATTTTATCGGGAAATATGAAGCATCCCAAGCATCCGGGCTGTAGTGATGCTGATTATTTCCCACCAATCGGTAGGCAAATATAAAATTAAACTTAAAGATACGATTGTAAAAATCAATATCCGTCGATAATTTATAACCTAACAACATAATAATAATCTTATCCACAAATAAAAATTATATTCATAAAAGACCATAGATAAATAATTTTCTGAACATTTTATCGGGAAATATGAAGCATCCCAAGCATCCGGGCTGTAGTGATGCTGATTATTTCCCACCAATCGGTAGGCAAATATAAAATTAAACTTAAAGATACGATTGTAAAAATCAATATCCATAGATAATTTATAACCTACAACAAAATAATAATCTTATCCACAAATAAAAATTATATTCATAAAAGACCATAGATAAATAATTTTCTGAACATTTTATCGGGAAATATGAAGCATCCCAAGCATCCGGGCTGTAGTGATGCTGATTATTTCCCATCAATCGGTAGGCAAATATAAAATTAAACTTAAAGATACGATTGTAAAAATCAAAATCCATAGATAATTTATAACCTAACAACATAATAATAATCTTATCCACAAATAAAAAATTATATTCATAATAATCTTTAATGATTAAACAACAATGTTACACACTCTTTCGTCCTGTGTTTTCTGTTCTCGGTATCCACTTAAGCCGCCCAAACTGGAAACAAAATTGTACAAACTAGACCTCGAAGGCGTGGAAGGAGACATCGAAAAGTCAACGAAGAAGTTAGAAGAATGAAGAAGAAGAAAGAAGAAAGAGATAGAAGAAAGAAGAATCAAGGAATACTATGGAAAAATAATTGAAAAGACTTAGTGAAATAAAATTTGGCAATGAAACGTGTAAATTGAGAAACAAAGTAAAGGACCTGAGTAAACTCCCCAAACTATGTACATTCCCATACAATGTTAAATATTGTCAGAGGAATAAATGTTATTATTATTATTTTGTTGATAGCTTAACATATGGTGGAATAAAAAAAAGAAAAAAAAAAAGAAATTGTTTTGGCCAATGGCATGTTTCAGCTTCCCTCTCACCCCGCAACCCCCTCACTGGCCAACAAGTCATCTCCGGACAATAATTAACTTGTGATTTGATACCATATTATAGTAAGACCGGCCACACACCAAAACCGACGCAACGCGACAAGACAAAAAGGTTAATATTTTAAAATGGAATCACCGAAGACTGTTGTTTTTGCTGCAGTGTGCGGGCATTCCATTTAAACATAAGTTAAAGTCACTGACTATATACACTAACGTGAATAGAATTCTCATCCAATGCATTTTGTTTGATACCAAAACTTGGAAGATTGGTGTACGCTGCACCAGAGTTGCTGTGATCGACGTTGTATTAATCAACTGGATTTGCAGTGCTGCAAAAACAATTTACAACAACATAAACATAACCCTCACTTATAAAATGTTTCAACCTTTGATTAAGAAGAGTGGTAATACCGAGTTACTGATTTACTAATATGTAACTTGTACATCCATGTACACCGCTAAAGATCGCACCACTGACATAGTTTTAAACGCCTATGCTATGAGAAGTCTATTGACGTTAGTGTATGTATTAAATACTATTACTTTTGCTTGTGACGTATACAAACGACTAGGGGGCCCGTGCAGCGCAATGCGCTGCATTTATTATAGAGTATTAAATCTTGCTCCATGGTAATGGACAGAGATACTTTGAATAAAAATTAAACTATAGTGAAAATCAGATAAAATACAATGGTGTTTCATCAATCGATCTTCATTACTAATTCTGCAACTTGCCAATGTGACACTGTTGAGATTTGGTGGTTGTTATTTTAGTTCGAAATTAGCTAAGATTACGTAGTTGTTCTTTTGCCGATTTTTCCATGGCATTACAAAATGTAAATAAAGAAATCACTAAAATAAGGAGAATCTACATATTTGTTAGTGTGGTCCATTTTGGTTTGATGTGGTATTTGTTTTTTTATTGAAATTTAATTTCTCTTTCCTCTTTGTACAAACCACATTTAAAATAAGCTTTTTTTACACTGGAAGTAAGAAACATTTAAATTTCAATTCTTTTAAACATGAGTTTTAATATGTGTATCATTCTGCAATAAATTTTTGTATAATATAATATTAAACAAACAGGTTACTAACACCTACAACCAACTATCCTTTTCCTTATAATTTACAGAGTTTGAAAACCCATGCACACAAATTTAGTGTTATATTTTAATATTTGTAAATTTTCGTTATTGTTTAAATATCAATCAGACAACCCATTTGACCCACGTCAAAAATTTCAATTTCCAAACTTGTTTTGTAGGCCCTGCATGAATTTTTCTAGGGTTACGTTACTATATAAACTTATTTTGTGCCCAAATACACGTAAATAAAATGTTCAAGAAAATGTTCCCGCATAATTCTGCGTAAAGGTTCAAATACGACAAAAGACACTTCTTGTTTAAAGTATGAAATTGTGTTGATATTAAATATCAAATTTTCAGTAATATATGAAATTTTCAGTACCAGTAGTTCAATTGCTTGTATTCAGCTTTTAACATGTGTTTGTCTGTTTTACAATCAACAGCTGTTTTATATTGCAATTCAATACAAATTGTTCCCCATGTTAATCTTATGGACAAAAAATGAACTTTGAGGGCTTCCCGTGAGCTTCAGAATTAAAATATAAAAAATCTAAGACCTTATTGCAAAACTAAAAACTGAGACCATTCTTTTGACACCTCAAACTTTAAAATTGGTCCAGAAATAAGGGAGGAGTAGTGTTAACAAAAAAAGGGCATCACGTATTATATATATAGATATAGATAGATATTGTATAGCTTGTAAAACTAAGTGATCTCATAGAAACCCCTAACGTCGAGACAAAATGTGAGTTACTAATTAATTTACACTAGGAAAGGATCCTTGAGTAATACACTCTATCACAATTCAAAATGGCTTACGAATATTAAATTTGTATAAAATATCCCGCTTTAAAACACAGCAAGTATCCAAAACTCTGCAACAACGGAAGTCAAGTTTTAATGAAGATAGTTTTAAGGAGTTTTTCACCACTGAAGCGCGGGCCGCCTCTAATTGCACTTTTACTGCTCTATCATAAACTTTCCTTTAAAAGCTCTCATACGAAAACACACATAGTAAGAGATCTAATACCCTGCCCACACTGTGGTACTGAAGTCCAAAGAAGTAAATTGTTTAATTGACAGGCATTAAATGAACTTTTATGGCACAATTATCTTTTAATCCAAGTTTTCAAAGTTAATTGCATGACAATGTTAACGTGTGCACCTTAATGATGTGAATTAGAGGGGTTTTATGCAGGTTTCACTTCAAGGTTTATTCAAGCTTGTAGGTCTCAGGTAGTGAATCTGAAGTGCAGGTTTGATAAAATTTTGTTAAATTGTGTGAATTTGTATTTTACCACAGAGAAGTGAATAACAGTAGGCCTATTTAGCTTCTCTTCTCTGTGATTTTACTAACTTGCCCCATGCTCATTTTCGCTTACTTTTATCTGCTCAGTAGTTACCCCATGTTTCGCTACGGAGGGGAAAGTAGAAATACATAGAATAAAATCCTATCTAATATTATACTTACTATACTTTCAAACAAATGTTTGTATGGTCGAATTGTTCGATTCTATGATTTTATTTTATGGGCTTCGACCATGATGAATCGAATGGAGCTTGTCCCATGATGGGTTAAATACGATTTCCACTATACAGCCCTTCAAAGTGTCCATATATATTTTTCCTATATACAAAATTTAAAAAATCAATTTTTAACTGTAGAATTAAACCAACATGTTATATTTTCAACCAGTGGTTCATTAAGTGAAAACAAAATTGCCCATCATCAATCTGGCGAGTGAGCAAAACGAACGTGCTCGTCGTCAGTTCAAGTGAGCGTAGTGAACGAGCACCTTTTACAATTTTTACAAGCTTACCAAGTAAATGCTCCGTTTAAAAGGTACTGTAAAATAAAACCAGTAATCTGTGGAAACCTCGATAAAGTAAACAACCCGACTTACTACCTTGTAAATTTGTTTGTTCCTTACAAACATGGTCTTAAGCTAATGTATATTGACGCAAACTGCTATACATATTTATATGCATTACAGTAAAGTTCCATTGATAGTGTGTATAAAAGCGAAATCCCTTCATAGGCTGGCATTCAGTGAAGTGGTCGACTGATAAGAGCGGTGGTTGATGATAAGAGAGTCTCTGCTCCGCCTGCACCAGACAGCTGACAAATGTGATGCTCTCCCATCGCTGTGTTCACAACAATCACTTACTATCTCTCAAATACACTCATTAAAGAAGTTTCATTAAAAAACGTTTTGGAATATACTTAAAAAATATGTGAATTTTATCTAAACATTGGAGATTTTCTCTATGGTTTTATGTTGGGAGTTTTCTATGAAAAAATATTTTAGATAATTTATATTAACTAGTATACGTGTTGCTCTAAATCGAGCAATTTATTTTAATACAATACAAATGTTACTTTTAGCTCTAAATCAATGACATACGACCAATCCAGTATTGTGAATCTTTTAAATCACCAAAACTACACGTATTTACAGCTGATTATTAACAGATGTTTAAAATGCTTTATTTAATCCCAATGTTATTGAAATGGGAAATTTTGAGATTTAAATGGTGGATAGGGCCTTTATTTTCAGTCCAATTCTCATCAGTTTTTGGCGGAAACAACTACAGACCAAGCCCTATCCAACGACAACAAAAACTTGAAAATAGGTTGAAAGTAGGAGTTCTCGACACAAAAAAACCCTTTCAACATGTTTAACTTAAACTTAGTTTAACTTAATGTTAATCATATGGATGAATTTGGTTTAAACTTTATTTTAGGTTTAAACTTGCTTCGAGAACCCAGCCTTAGCTTATTAAATAAGTATAGATTTTTAACTCTAGTTTGCCCGTAGTTGCTCAAAATATTCAAAATTCTAGAAAAATTCCGTTTTAACTCAATTCGTTTAATGCAAGATTTGAACAGCTTTATTATTCTTACTTGGTATAATACATATTATATGAATTTGAACGAACGACGTTTTTGGCTTCTATATGGACCTCAAGTATCATGGTCCCGTTCATAGGTCTTACCGTGACTTCTACAGTAAAAGCGTATCCCCTGTAGGGAAATTGGCTAATAACGTAATTATTTAACCATTGAATTGTGGTTATTTATTTTCAATATCATTCACGTATTTGGCAAACAGCGCAACACGCTCTAGCTGATTCAATAAAGATAAAATTGGTTGATTTATCCGAGCAAGCGGTTGATGACAGCCGATTTGCATACTGTACACACATTCCGCCGCCCATTGCAAACCGTGGCTGATTTGTGAATTATCAATTGACACTTCACTACTTAGCGGGCTTCACCCAGTAACATTTTTTAATACAGCTCCATCATCCCCCCTTCCTAGTTCAGATATACTTTTATGATTACATTTCATATTTGTTTGGCGTGTTTTCCGATTGCCACACTTCTACAAATGATTACTTCACCCGTATTACAGTATACCGTCACTATACAAAAATTATTTATAACATTGGTTTTTTTAGTTTAAACTGCGATAATCAGATTTTAAGAATTTAACTTGTATTTAAGTTAAGTACCATACTTAAATTGTTTTAAAACTGCACTTAACTTTCATCGCTAAATCTTTTAATATACATTTTTGAAATTTATAATTTATAGGATTTATGTTTTAATTATTACTTTTGTAAGAGGGTGGTGTGGAAACCGATCCGCTGTCATCAAACATGAACAACGAAGAAATACTTTTATAATGCAACATAAAACTTTTAAATACATTAACAATTAAGAGTTATCTCCACCCTTGTAAAAACACTGAAATCATGCCTCATTATTCCCCTATTTCGAACGGTGTTTTTGATATTTATTGGTAAAATTTATGTTTTATTGTAGATTAAGGATAGATCTAGGTCCCTCATACCTGATATACTGTATCGGCAAATATAATTGGTATAGGTAAAAAATCTTAAAAGTAAGGAAAATTGAGTTGTTTTGTGTCATCACAGAGAATTATATTTTCAAATTTTGAGGTATGAGGTAATATAAGTATTCATTTAAACACTTATAATGTTTAGAAAATCGGTTAAAAAACGGCGTCCGAAACGGGAATAAAATATCATGTTTTTCATAAAAGCCGTATGGTTAACATTGTCGACTGCGCTACTAACCCAAAGGTGAAGATGATTCTTAATCTTAACTCACAATTATTAGTTTTGCGAGAAATATTGATTCACGGAATATATTATTTCCGTTGTCGAAGGAAGGTTAGTGTCAGAAGTACTGTAATTTTACTAACAAACCTTTGCCCCTAGTCAACGACTACAAAAGGAATTACTTAATAAACAGTGATTTTATTAAAATTAGCTTGTTGCATGTTGGAAGCTGTAGTATCTGACAAACTATCAAAGGGCAACTTTAAAACATGTTCCCTTTTAACATACTAGTTGATATTAGGTAACAACAAGCAAACAAAGTTGTCTTATCATGTATTTTGGCTGTCGACTATGCCAATTTCCTTCCCTCATGAACCATTTGTGTTCTAGACAGGGATTGATGTCATTAAGAGCCAGAGGGCACGGAAATCTCTAGCTGAGGAACATGAATGGACAGTCGGTCGGTTGGCCATTTAGAGGGCAGAGCGGACAACTGTTTGAGCCTGCCAATCAGTTGTCACAGGAACACAGGGAGGTGACTCTCTGAGTGGTCAATCGGTCATCTTCTGTCCTATATATCACCCTCTCCATTCCTTCAATATCCTGTCCCTCGGGGCCTTATGCGAAATGCCACTTAGTGGCAGACGTGCTTAGCGGTTCGGCCGGGGTCTCCTTGTCCACCAGTAACAACAACTACAACTGACAGAAACATTTTAGTAGCAAAAGTCGTATGGTTAATTGAAACTGCTAATTGAAACCATTAAGCTTCTCAAGTAGTTTAAAATGTCCCCTAATAATATACAAGGGTTGTTGTACACATCTCAGAAAAAATTATAATTTTTTGTGCTTATAACTTGAGTACAACTTTTTATATAGATTACTGAAAACATGAGAAGAGTGTGTCCAATGGTGGAATAGTAGGAAAATCCCTCTTCCACGGGTATTAATAACATGATAAACAATAGAAAATTTATCTCGGTCCAGAAAATCTGAAATTTTGTTTTATATGCAATATTATTCATTATTCATGGTACGTAAGAAATTTTGTGGGCTATGTATGAAGAATAAATAATAATTAGTATTTGTGAAAATTTAGTATGATCCACAATTCCATATTATCAAATATTTTTAATTTCAGAGTTTATAACGGACATATTTACTAAATAAATGATCAAATCTTATATAATAAAAGAGTGCATTTAAGGGTCTAGAGAGAGAACTACTGAACGGATCGTGGTCGTTTTGGTGTCTATGGATTTCTTATCGTCCCTATATGATAGGAAAAATATGGAATCCCTTGGAAAATGCTTTATAACTCCGTAAAATGAAAATTAGACCTTATTTAGACCAATCTAAGACGTCAATTTGTCGATTTGTTTACTGTTCCAGGTGGTCCAAATCTTGCAATTAAATTTTATACCACTGCTGATTTACAAGGGAGTTTTTGTAAACAAAACAGACAACTTAAATTCTCATTGACAGATAACAAATGAAACAAGACACTAAGGTTGCAGTTATTTTTAAAGCAGTAAAATAAATTTTTAACAGCTGGTGCTTGGACAAAATTTTGGTTGATATACTATAAAGAAAGTTTATATATTATAACCTAGATGATTGAATTTATGTATTTATTTAAACTTATAAGTTATATTAATATTTGTTTACATATATGTTTTTATATTTTAACCATCAAATAAAGAGGTTTATATTTTGAAATATAAACAAAAACATAAGTTAATCTGTTGATTGTAAATACTCACCATGGTATTTTAATACTTTTATTTTTGTTATATAACTACCTAATTTAGATTCTTAAAATGGTAATGTAGGCTTATGCTTCTACATGTTTAACAATTAGTTTTTTCTCACAGATATAAAAAATGAAATATAAAAATTTGAAGATGTGATCTATGAACTATGAATAAATAAGTAATGAAATATACAATAAGGTCTCGAAGAAATACCATGAATAAAAAAGGATATGGAATAAACTGCAAACAAAAAACAAAGAAAAACATTTTAAATAGTGTTTTAATGACTGTAAAAACCTGCTATATGATTGATAGACTTAGAGGATAATGCACGTCCTGTAGCACTTAGTACGCCCAGGGATGTACTTCTACCATTACATGATAAACTCAAGTCAGAACTTGAAAGCAAGGTTTAATTAGATTTCATAAGTCCTACGGAAGAGCTCGGGGTCTGGTGTTCAGCGATAGTGGTATTACCAAAACCTAATGGGGACGTTAGACTCAGCGTGGATCTACAAACTTAAGGGTGCGCTCTACCCATCTGCCGCGCGCGGATGCAAGGATTTAGAATCTCCGTGTTTGTCACCCCAGTTGTAAACCGATTTAAAATATTTTGGTGTCATTCTTTTCGTAATATAATTTTGTACCCCGCTATCATCTTAAAATTTCTACAGTAATTTAAATTATACAACATATTAATTTAAACATAACAAAACTCCAATGTAAATAAAGAAATTTTTATTGTATACTGTGTCTACTAGGCAACCCACTAATGTGGGCAGTTGTAATTTATTCAATAAATTATTTTCTCTCTCTACTAAGCAGGTTGCTTGCTAATAATGTTGAAAAAACGTTTTTGTATCAAGTTTTAACGTAATAAAAACAATTTTCTTGGAATAAATAAGATGATACGTGGGTACAATATAATCTTAAGAACAAGAATCTGCAATAAGATTGGTAAAAAGTTTATAGATAACGGTGCAAGAAAGGAGATGCGAAAGGTCTGCAATTTCAAAAACACCGATCGATTTTGCACTGAAAACAAAAAAAGCATTAAAGTAACAAAATTTCAAATCACCCATCACATATTTTCCAAAATGTAAGATTCCGCGTATAGTGGCAGTTTACAGTCTCGCTCGACGATTTTGACGCCGAGATAGAGCGCACCCTTAATGTAAGGGAGGCAAAAGTGATTATTGCCAGAGATTGAAGAAACACTTGGTCAGATTGATAAATCTGGGTGTTAAGAAAATTAAATACAAAATCCAGACTCTGGTAAATTAAATTGGACCCTGAGACAGCGAAATTAACTTTACCAATAAATGGTAAAAACAACTGGAATGGAATAATTGGTAAGACGGTTGAAAAACATTATTATATTGGTTTTTTTTCAATAGATAAGTCCAATAGGCCTACTATATTTTAAAATCATTTGATAGTAAACTATTTTTTAACTTATAAACCATTATTTTGTTGTATAACTATATAATGTTCACATTGCTAAAGAAATGGAAAAATTTAAGTATGTCGTCAGGAGTAAATTGTGTTTATAGATTGTAAGGAATTCAGTTATGTATTATGTTATGAATTATGTTTCATAAATTTTGTGACCATTCATTCAGACTTGTAAATCATCATATGCATGAATAATCATCATAAAAATTACCCGCCATTTTTGACGGGCTGTTTGCTAGTTAATTAATAAATTTCGTCTTTATATCAAGCGGTTTTTAACAACAGTTAGTTTTCAAAACAACCCATGTCAAACAAAATTATTATAAATTATTAAAAACTAACAAAATAAAACATTACAGGGCATAACTAAAAAATCTTAATTTAATAAAACGGAATTCAACAGCATTTTGTGGACACGCTTTCTGAATGCCACATGACCGTTTTTGTCATCCCTTAAGGCAGGGAGCATTCCATTATACACTTTTGGGGGCAAAAAAGAGAATCGCATCATATCAACCTCTAGACGTACGCGAGGCAGCTCCAACACAGCATCCTGTCTCGTACAGCGGGATCGTACCTCAGAGCGAGTTTTCAGCCCCTCTCTTAAGTACTCAGGCTTGCCAGAAATAAGTATTTTGTGGACAATTGTAGATGTTTGCACCAGACACATGATCAAATTTTCTCAGGCCACAAACAAATCTGACACACATATTCTGCACTCTCGACATTGCCATAAACAGGAAGACAGTATTCAAAGGTACAGAGCACTAAGGCCTGAATAAGTCGAAGCTTCATCGCTTGGGGGAATAGATGTCAATGTCTGTACAGGACTCTCAGACGAGACATAGCTTTTTTGCACACTGAGAACTCACGGTTGGAAAAGTTAAGATTGGAGTCAAAAGTGACACCGAGTATTTTCGCACTCCAAGTTGGACTCGCAGATTCCAACTTCAGTAGTCCTGTACCTCCAACGCAAATCTTAATTTACGACGCATAGCGTATCTTATAGCGTAAATTAAACATTTTTTCATTCTTTGATGTGTGTAACATTAGATTTCCATGAAAAATAAATTTCATAACATACTATAAATAACACATTTAAACAACATATTTTTGGCAACAGTTTTTGTAACATCAAGCAAATTTACATCACTTTTATTTTTCAATCACGGACTTATTAACGTTGTATAATATTTTTACAAACCATGTACTTGGATATAAAGGAGGAAACATTTAAATAGAGTGTCAGAAAAAATGAATGGTTTACAAATCCGACAAGGATACAACACTGAGATATTTCCTTGTCATACACAAAGTCTGTCAGTTTTGATGAATTTATTTTCTTCCATCATCAGTTGTTCAAACTTTGTTGATTGCTGTCTCTGCAATCAATCAGGCCGTAATCCAATTCTAAACATCAAGTGCACAAGTGATTAATCTATGCTTATTTTGAATCTCTGTTCTGTTTGTCATTTGTATTGGAATTTATGATCAAGTTTTAATCCCACAAAAATGCATTAGATACGAACATTCATTTTCGTATATAATATGCAACATAAATGTTTTAAAATACAATATTTGTAAGTTTAATTACAAATCTAGTTATGTATAAGTAGTGTCAAATTGTTGGTGCTGGCTCAGTTCAAGGTCACCTGAGGGATGACGTCATCGAGGTCAATGACCTCACCGATGACGTCATCGATGACGTCATCGATTGCGTCATCGATGACGTCATCACTAATGACGTCATTTCTATGACGTCACACCCATGACGTCACAGAAATGACGTGCTGATGACGTCATCACCCCTTACGTCATCAAAATGACGTCACCGACGCCACTGAGGTCAAGGTCACGCCGAAACTTAAAATTTTTTGGCACTTTTGCCGTTTCTCGCACTACGCTCCGAGTTTCAGTCAGAGTCCCCGTGACCTTGACCACTTGGAGCGAATTTTCGACGAGAAACGGCAAAAGTGCCAAGTTAAACTCGAGTTTCTGACATGACCCTGCCTAAATGGGCAATCGGTTATCCCTCAGGTGACCTTGAACCAGCACAACACCAACAATTTGATATTACTGTGACCTTGAAAACCTAACAATGGAGCGCCGACACCGATGCGCACCCCACGACAGCCACCGAGTGACTGACTGTCAGGCTCTGTGTATGCTAGGTATATCGGCTTGAGAGACTAAGACTCTAAACTGTCAGGAATGGGAGTAACTAACTGAATTTTGCAAGGAAAAGTCATTTCATCCAATATTTTAAACAAATCCTCATCAGTAAAACTGACATTAGTCTGTTTTGTATAAAACTTAGGGTGTCCGCGCAACAGTTTGCGCCACTTAGCTAAAGTTGAAACTCTCTTAACTTTGAGTGGTGGACAGTGAGCAACTAATAAAGTCTTAACACGGCTAAGTTTCTTACCTAAAGTGTCCTGCGACATGGCTTCACCTCACAAAAGTCCGCACAATACTGAGAGACTGCTTGTAGCGCATGAGTCAAGGGAAAAGAGGTGGGGGAAACAGCAGGAGTGGGGGAAGGTCACAGTGGCGGGGGAAGGTGAGGTGGTACGCTGGAGTATCGCATCACTTCACCATGAGCTGTCCTACAGTCAACACACTGTTCTCTTGGCCGGAGTTGGCACTAGAAGAAACATTCCTGTACAGCTTAGGCTGTGAGAGCCGTGGAAGCAAAGTCAAAGTGGAAATTGTGTTAAACTCCAAGATGAAGAGTCTCCTAAATAAACTAATTGTATCCTTGCAATCTCCTATAACTTTAGAGAAATACCACTTTATTAAGCGACACCTTATACTTTGGCAAAACGAAGCGGAAATGGAAAAGATTACAGTAAAATTAATTTAACTTAAAACCTGGACTGGACACTCATGGCGATACCACGTGGCGTGCAAACGCCACCCTAAACATTACAAGTTAGGTTATTGAGCACCTCTGGTACGATAACTGATGTGCTAGAGTTAAAGTGTGATGACCTTGAGTCAAAACACTGAAATACTACAAGTCGATATCGTCCCAGAGTTAAAGTGTAGTGACCTACATTCAGAACTTGTAAAATTACTTACATATAGAGAGCTAGAGAACAGCGAGACGCACCACATGGAAGCCGGAGACATACTGGCGAAGCGGTGTTGTGCAGCCTAGGGACCCAGTTGTGGTGGGGGTATAGCCAACACTTAGAGTACAAGTGTTGTGGGTGACCTTGACCCACTTAACTTACCTGACCCCCCCCCCCCCCCGACAAAAAGTGCGAACCCCCCCCCCCGACAAAAAGTGCGAACCCCCCCCCCCCGACAAAAAGTGCGAACCCCCCCCCCACCCCCACCCCCACCCCCACCCCCACCCCCACCCCCACCCCCTCCCCCACCCCTGATATCCTGGGCGTGGCAGCCCCGGTGGGGATATAAGGGGGTCCGGCCAGAGCCGGCTCGCAGTCCGCTCCCGCGCGTTGAACGTGAACGACCGGGACGGACCGCCATAGGCATCACTAAACATTGAATGGCGCCTTCAGTGTTTAGCGAAGTCTACTCTAACTTTAAGACTTGTATTAGTTGTAAGATATTGCGCTTGCGTTTGGGTATTGCGAATTGTTTTATATGAGAGTGTTTTACTTGTACCCTATGTCTCCTGTGTCTTTTATCCTTTGTGTCTTGTTTGTTATATGTGTTTAATGTGTATGTGCTTGTTTCAGCATTGACTACGTTGAGCTCAATTGTGTGTTGTAAGTGTGTTATATGTTTCTAAAGTGTATACGCTTGTTTTAGCAATCCCCCCTTGAGCTTTTTCAATGCTCAAAGTAAATTGTAAAGTCAGGGAACGGGAGTAGGCCCCCGTGTAAAGCCACTTTTAATAATTGGTAGGCTCCTTGCCAGTCATGCAAAAGGTTGCGGATGGCATTTGGGGAGCATGTCCGTTTGTAAGCTGGCAAGCAAAAGGTTGTGGCGGCCTCTGCACTCGGACCGAGGACGTAAGCCATTAGGGTGTCCTCAGTATGTTTCCCTTCTGGAAACTCAAAATTATGTAAATGAATCTTTGTTAGCTATTTGTGTTTTTAGTCCCCAAGGCCCCCGAACATTCGTGGTTCGCCATGGATGTACGGGGGCCGAAATTTTTTAATGTCCGTGTGGCCTTGACCTACAAAGACTTGTAAAAATTCAATGCATTTTAAATGAAAAATATTAAAGATAGGTTACGGGAGTAGGCCCCCGTGTAAAGCCTATTTTAATTATCGGTAGGCTCCTGCCAGGCATGCAAAAGGTTGCGGATGGCATTTGGGAGCATGTCCGTTTGTACGCTGGCATGCAAAAGGTTGCGGCGGCCTCTGCACTCGGACGAGGACGTAAGCCACTAGGGTGTCCTCAGTTTGTTTCCTTCTGGAAACACAAAATTATGTAAATGAATCTTTGTTAGCTACTGAAAAGACAATGCAGTAAATGTTTACAAGTCTTGCGTGGCGAAGGGTACACGACATTGGATGTTGCCTTGTTGTCATAGTTGGGTCTCTTCGGAGGCTACAGCGATGACAACCCAAGTGCCTCACACCCCCAAAGGGGGGTGTGGGGCTTAATTTTTTTAAAGTTTTTTGTGACCTTGACCTAAATATGTAAAATCTTTCAAAGTGTTTAACAGTCAGGTCTTATTAACACAGTTAATACATTAATGTCTGTTAAAAAAATATAACAGTTAGGTATTTGTAACCCACAAGTTTGGAGTTGTTTATAGTTGGGTCCCTTGGGAGGCTTCAGCTATGGTAACATAAATGCCTCAAGTGGGGCTTATTTTTTTTTAAAAGTGCGAACCCCCCCCCCGCAAAAAGTGCGAACCCCCCCCCCCCCGCAAAAAGTGCGACCCCCCCCCCCGCAAAAAGTGCGAACCCCCCCCCCCCGCAAAAAGTGCGAACCCCCCCCCCCGCAAAAAGTGCGACCCCCCCCCCGCAAAAAGTGCGACCCCCCCCCCACCCCCACCCCCACCCCTAATATCCTGGGCGTGGCAGCCCCGGTGGGGATATAAGGCGGCCGGGCTGCACGCACTTCTCATTCCGGTCCAAGCTCCCATACGGACAGGTACTCTCTCTCGCTCTTGAGACTTTTGTTTTACACGTTCACTTCTTTCTTTACATCTATTCTTTTCATTTATTACAATGGGTAAAATGGGTCTGAAGCTAAAAAACTACCCATCAACTTCAACCTCGACCGACACGTCTCGACCCTCATCATCCTCGACTTCGATCCTGGAATACCTGATGACTGCGAACATCCTGAGCTGCCTGACGATGCCGCCACCGCCGCCGCCGCCACCACAGCCCGCCTCAATGCCCAGCCTGTCGCCATTGCCGGCGACAGTGGAAGAGGCTGGTGCACAGCCATCGTCAGGAGAACTCGTCAAGTCGTCAGGTCGAGTCCCGGTAGCCTCTCCAGCACTCTCGCTGCTATCGGACTCAGGATCGGAGTCTGCGGCTTTTGAAGAGACGTCTAGGTCGAGGATCACCCCATACAGCAGAACCCGGAAAATCCTCTCATACACTACATCCCAATGTCCCTCACCTATATCCCCCATGCCACCTACACCAACCAAACCACCCCGTAAATCCATCTTCTCCCCTGATCTTCCCACCATAGACCTAACACGCTCTCCTACCCCGCCCAAAATTGATTGCTCCATCCCGCTTGAACAATCTTTGCCCCTTCTACCTCCTTCCAACCCCATCCCTTCTAGCCAGCCTAATTCAGAGAAGCTCCAAGACACTCCGCTAAAGAGTCCAACACAGAAACGTAAACGCGTTAAAGCCCCTGCTGGCAAGGGTAAGAAATGCGATTACGCTTGGATGTCTAGTAAGTTTGGGGTTTTGTGTTGCCAGAAACTTGCTTGTGCAGAAGGGGATCGCTGCCAACGACACCTCAAAAGTACAGTCAAATTTCGGCAATTCAAACCCTATACTCTGTACATTAAGCCTAAAACGTTCAAGTTCAGACATCCCCACGGTCCGCAACCGCGGGATATTAGAAGGCTAAAGGTTGATGAAAAATACTATTTCATTGGTCAGACATATGGAGCAGGTAATAAGAAAGTAGAAATCGTTGTAAAAGGTGAAGGCCGCCTTTGTACAATGCAAGTACCACCTCGTATGGTACAAAGAGAATTTTTCATACCTAAAGCCTATCTAATACGAAGGAAAGGATGTGAAACCGTGTGGGAAATGGACTAGGACATGGGCCCACCAAAAAAACAAAATTGTTAGGCTGTGTTGGACAATATTTAAAAAGTCTTTTTCCAAATTATTTTTCCAAATTTAGTCTTAACCCTCTTAAAGTAAGGGAGAGGGGTATTATACAAGTCAAGTAATAAAAAAAAAAACACTTGACTTGTATAATACTTTAACCTGGCGGTGATGTAAACTCACTGGGACAATCTCAAACCGTGTCCTTGAGGGTGAAGACTAAGTTACAAAAATCTTTAACAAATAAAAAACTTACCTCCAAACGCTTGTAGCTTGCTACAAGTGTTTGGAGGTAAAAATTTTTTAAAGTTTGAATGACCTTGACCCATATAAATTACTGTTTAAAGTAAACTGCTAACCTTACAACTAATGTTGTGTATCACGTGATACCCCCCACTCTAACGCTCTTACTAAGCTTGTATGAGCCGTTCATTTGCTTCAGTCTGTTTCTGTGCTCCGTGGTAAACATGTCACGGTACAATTACAAAGGTGGTGACTTCTTGATAGATCAACACAATGCTTGGGAAGTGCTAAACCAGCATAGAATGGAAGTTGAGTATTGTATAAGACGAGACGGGTCTACATTTTATCTATGTATTATAAACAACCAAACTCATAAGTATGAACACTGGACAAAAATTAATTATAACAACATAGATGAGCTGTTTGCTTGGGTGTTTGAGGTGTGTAAAGTTATTGAAGAAACCAAAATAATGGGTGTGCTAAAGGTATGTAAAACTGATGACCGGGAAGACTAAGCAAAATTTTTATTAACCCCCCCCCCCCCCGTGTTATCCCCACCACTAGAAATGGGTATATATAGGAGTGGTGATCAACCGTCCTCTCATTCTGCTTTACACCGTTAAGCTGAACACCACCATGTCTGCTATGAACGTCCCAGCCTCTACCTCTGGCCCGGTCGCCTCCAACTCCAGCCCGAGCATTGGACCAATCCGATCGGGGCCTTCGTCAAGGAGTCGTGTCCGATTCTCCGGCTTTGGTCCTGTGAGGAAGGAGTTGCGGAGCAGCGGAGCGTCTCAACCAACCACGACGGATGCATCAACTCAGACTCCACCAAACATCATCGAGTGGTACGACGAAGTGATAGAGCAAAGGGACAGAATGCTAGAGAATACTCGCAGGGAGCTACTTTATGTCAGGAGTAAATGGGAAAAACTGATTAAGAAGTGTGAAAGCCTGTTGGACAGTGATGATAGTGAGGATGAGAGTGGATAGGTGTGTGGGTAAAGACTTGGACTGGGACTTGTGTGTATGTATGAATGTGTGCGTGAATGTGAAATACAGAGCGGGGGATAGATCACTCTGTGGCAATGGACTAACATGCCACTTAGTGATCTATCCCCCGTTCTGGTAATGTTTTTGGATGGCCTTGACCCACTTTACCAAGGCTAGCTAGTACCCCCACCACTGATAAGTGTATATATACGGGTATTGATGTGCAGTTTGGTTATTCTGCTTTGTATCGCTTAGCTGAATACCTCACTTCAACATGGCTTCCAACTGCAAAACTTCTCAGGCTTCCTCTTCTTCTTCAAGAAGGCGTGCTGCCAACGTCCTGCCTGCTACTCGTGGACCTGCTCGACCATTCCACAGCATAACTGTTGCTCGGGCAAACGCCTGCAAAGCTCCAATGCTACGGACCTTGCTGGAGGTGAGCCAAGACGGGCAAGGCTTGCTCAGTCCTGGTCAACGGCAGGAGCAAGAAAGGCGTATGGCGTACTACAGGCTGCAGGGTGTAGTTCCCAGCTTGAAGTTAGGCGATCCGAGAGTAGCAAGCATCAACGAGGCAGCGGACTACATATCACACCTTCACAGTGTTTTAGAAGTAAAGGACCAACAAATTGAAAACTTAAAAGAACAATTGAAACAATTTAACTTTAATCCTGTGGAGTTTGTGGAAGCAGTGATGAGTGATAGTGATGATGAAGGAACTGAATATATATTGGGTATGTAATGAAAGACTTGGACAGGGACATGTGTGTGTGTGTGTGTGTGTGTGTGTAGAATACAGAGCGGGGGATAGACTACTTTGCGGCAATGGACTAGCATGCTGCTTAGTGGTCTATCCCCCGCTCAAAGGGTAGCATTGGATGACCTTGACCCACTTTACAGCAAGGACAACCGGTTAACTGGTATAAAAGAGGGGGGTCTGTACATCCCGACTTCATTCTGCTTTGAACCTTCCAGTGGAACGCTAGAAAATGAGTGGATCACTGATCATTGGTAAGGAGTGGGAGTATGTAACCATAAACTATTTAAACTGTAGAGGGATGTTGAAGAAGGTGTATGATAATGTTAAAAGAATGGTTGTTGAAGAAGGTAGGGTAGTGATTGTAGCGTGGAAGAAGAAGCAGTATACAGGACAACAAGTGAGAGCAAGTGACTTTGGGGGGAATAGTGTGTTTCAAATTGGACGAGCGAACTTGGTTAATTTGGACATTGTGTTTTGGGACTTGGAAAGGTTAATTGAAAATAGTGGCAAACATGGGGAACTCTTAATTGGCAGGGAGGACAGAGTATATGAGTAAGTGTAAAAGACTGGGGGGCTTATGTGTGTGTAAAGACTAGGACTTGTGTGGAATACAGAGCGGGGGATAGATCACTTTGCGGCAATGGACTAGCATGCTGCTTAGTGGTCTATCCCCCGCTCAAAGGGTATTATTGGATGGCCTTGACCTATATAAAGGTAGAGGGGGAATAGGTAATAGGGGGAAATTGGTATATATGTAGGACTGATGAATAAAGTATTTAGTCAAGCATTTGTCTAGACACTATCAACAACAACAATGGAGAGCTTCAGTGTTGAGTTCATCCTCTTGGAAGAAGACATCAACGAAGTGGTGGAACTTATAGAGGATAAGACCAGCCAGGGCACATTGGAACTTGTGAATTGCGAACCGTTGGACAATGCCGCAATCGATAAGATTGCATATTTCATGATGCATTTGTATAACGAACAAACAACCAATATGGAGTTTGTGCAGTACCTTTATCAAAACCAAGTAAATGTGCGAGTGACAATTACTTGGTGGCAGTAATAATAAAGTGTAACATATGGATGTGGACTTGGATGTGGACTTGGACTTGAGTGTGGTCTGCGGAATAGAGCGGGGGATAGATCACTTTGCGGCAATGGACTAGCATGCTGCTTAGTGGTCTATCCCCCGCTCAAAGGGTATCTTTACGTGACCTTGACCCACATAAATTGTATAGTTGGTGGGGGTATAAAAAGGGTAAGCAAATTGGATGGATACAACACTTCCATACCATGGCTCCACTTGACAACACCGTGTTCCATCGCAACAGAATTGTCTCTATTCTGGAGGTAATACCTCTAGAAATTATAGAAGTAGAGGACCAACTACCTGCGGTTGATCAAGAAGAGGAGGAGGAAGAGATAATGGATATTGAAACGGACTCTGACGAAGCTGGTTCAACGGACAATGAGGTGGACTTGCACGCCTACGAAACATTAGAGTCGTCATCTGAGTCGGAAATGGAATTCCAATTGGAAATCGAAGAAGAAGAAGAACAAGAACAAGACACTCCCCATCGTCCAATGGATAGGATGTTAGTTGCCAGAAGAATTATGTATTGTCATCGCTGCCTATTCCGTGATGAGGATGATTCCGACTCTGATGGTGATGTTTCACCCTTGTAAAAAGTTTAAACAAAAAGTTAAAAAAGAATGTGAGCGGGGGATAGAGCACTTTGTAGTAAATGATGCTGCTTAGTGCTCTATCCCCCGCTCAAAATAATAATTCCAAATGACCTTGACCTACATAAACTTGTTCAAACAGACATATTTGAAAAAACTTGTACAAATTATTGAATCTAGACCAAATATCATCAATTTATCAAGCCTACTGATAAATGTATTACAAACGGTTGTGTAAAGGCTAAATGTAGCACATGAGTGATAACCTGTTTCCATATGACGTCACTTTCCCCACCTATCTGCCTCGGATATAAAGGGTCCCGGTGGAGTGCGCTGCTCATTATTGCGTGGACATTCACAGAGTGTGCATTCAAAGCCAAACTGTTTGAAATGGCTCTTTGCGACATTTGTGGGGAAATCTTTCAAGACGAAGATCTTTTCACCATACACAGAGAATTACATGAAGACGAAGATAGAAAAGAAGATATTACCATGGATGAAATAGACTTAGACTCAATTGACCGGTTTTTGGAAGAGCACCAGAAGCAGACGGACTACTGGGACAGCTATCTACAGCAAATGCAAAGAAGAAGACCTAGTGTGATCCAATTTGCTGGTGCTGGACCATCTACTGCTACAAGACCTATTGAAGAAGAGGACACCGAAGAAGAGGACACCGAAGAAGAGGATATGGAAGAAGAAGAACTGGAAGATGTAAGACAACTGCGCACCACAGCCTTGCCAGGACGAGTTGTAACACATTTCAAAATTAATAACGTTCAATTGGAATTGGAAACATTCATAACCCAGGCTAAGGAACTTGTTGGTCAAACGTTGAGGGAAGAATTACAAAGGCTAAATTTTATTAAATTTGGAATGGTGTTAGAGGCTATGTTTAACAATACTGATGGTGAAACAGCATTGAGAGCATTCATTACCAAAAACCGAACCCTTACCTTCACCTCCGACATTGATGATATTATTGAAGAATGCTTGGAGGAACTTATAACCAAACTCCAAGAACATGAAGGAAGAGGATCTGGATGGACTTTGTCATCAATCGAAGGTATGGATGTTAGGGTTCATAAACATGGATATGGTTTAAGAGGTAGTAGTTTTATCCCTCTACCAAAGAAAATCCAAAACACTAACTCGTGTAGAAATGTTCAAAATGAAGGTAATGAATGTTTCAAGTATGCAATGTTAACCAAGTATGTTAAAAACAATCCTTGTAGAGTTGGTAGAGAATACTACGAAAATGAACACCGCTACAACTTTCAAGGTCTTACTTACCCAGTTACTTTAAAAGATATTGACAAATTTGAAAAGAAAAATCCTGGCGTTTCAGTCAATGTTTTTGGTCTGGATGATTCCAACAACGTTTATCCTTTGCGGGTAGTAAAGGTTGAGCAAAGAAACCATACGGATTTGCTATTGATAACCAAGGGTGAAATTTCCCATTATGTATGGATAAAAGACTTTGAAGCGTTAGTTGTAAAACAATTGACCAAAAGAGTAAATAGGATTACAGTTTGCAAGAGATGTTTCTGCTTTTCTTGGAAAGATTCAAGACGTGGAGGATTGGACTGGTTATTGGAACATAAAAGACTTTGCAACGAGAACTATGAAGTAAAGATAAGTCTTCCACCGCCTACCCGAGCTTCAATACAATTTAACAAGACAGTTCACCAATACCGAATTCCACTAGTGGTCTATGCAGATTTTGAATCAACGTTAGTACCACAGGAGCTGCCGGACGGCGAAGTGACTAGAAGAACAAAATATCAGTTGCATCAGCCCAACAGTTTTTGTTTACTAGTTAAATCAACCTTGTCTGAAAACCAATTGCAAGACTATGGTTTAACATCCACTCCAATACTCTACCGTGGTGAAGAAGCCGCTAAGTATTTTGTAGACCAACTGTACGATATTGCTGGAAAGGTTCAACGCTTGTTCGGTAATATTGTACCTATGGAACCTTTAAACCAAAATCAACAAGAAGAATACAACTTAGCGACAAGATGCTATTTATGCAAGAAGATGTTCAGTGAAGAAAATCCAAAAGTAAGAGATCACGATCACCTGACAGGGTTATACAGAGGAGCTGCTTGTAATTCATGCAATATAAATTACAAACTGCCAAACTTTATTCCTGTCGTTTTACACAATCTTAGCGGCTACGACTCCCACTTTATTATCCCGGAGTTAGGAAGAGATGACGGTAAAATTGATGTTCTTGCTACAACATTGGAAAAGTACATCAGCTTTTCAAAAACAGTAGGTAAAATTAAACTTCGCTTCGTAGACTCTTACAGATTTATGGCATCTAGTTTAGCCAAATTGTCAGAGAACCTAAGAAGAGAAGACCTAAAAGAAACCAGAAAAATTGTACCTGAAGATAAATTAGACCTAGTATTACGGAAAGGAGTGTTCCCCTACGATTACATAACTTCTACAGAAAAATTTGAAGAAACCAGTCTACCGCCGATTGAAGCCTTCAACAGCAAATTAAACGAAAGTGAAATCTCCGTTGAAGACTACAATCATGCATGTAATGTTTGGAACCAACTAAACATTCAAACCTTAGGGGAATATTCTGACTTTTATATAAAATTGGACGTAACTCTGCTGTGCGATGTGATGGAAGAATTCAGAAACACCTGCTTCTCCGCCTATGGACTGGACCCTCTACACTCGTACACATCTCCAGGATTAGCATGGCAAGCTATGCTAAAGTCAACCAACTGTCGACTGGAACTTCTAACGGATATTGATATGGTGCTCATGATGGAATCTGGTGTACGGGGCGGTTTGACACAAGCTGTAACACGTCATGTCAAAGCCAACAACAAGTACATCCCCGGCTTCGACGAGCAACAACCATCGGTCTACCTTGGCTATTTTGATGCAAACAACCTTTATGGTTGGGCAATGTCAAATCCGCTTCCCTACGCTGACTTCAAGTGGATCGACCCGGCCACCATCGGAGACATCTCACAGATTCCAAAGGATGGTCCAAAAGGCTATATTTTGGACTGTGATTTTGAATACCCGGAGCACCTTCATGACCATCACTACGACTTGCCTCTCCTAGCCAAGACTGAAGTTTCACCGACAGGAAGATGGCCAAAATTGATGATGACCTTGGAGAATAAAGATCGCTATGTGGCTCACTACTGGGTAGTTCAACAGGCTCTTGAATTGGGTCTACGTATAGTGAGAATTCATAGAGCAATTGAATTCACCCAGTCTTGTTGGTTGAAACCATACATTGATTCCAACACTACAAGAAGAGCTGCAGCAACAACAGCATTTGAAAAGGACTTCTATAAATTAATGAACAACGCCATCTTTGGGAAGACCTTGGAGAACAAAAGAAAACATAAAAATGTAAAATTAGTGAGTGATCCTAGAAAATTGGAAAAATTAGTGCAAAAACCAAATTTCGGAACATCCATGATTATAAACGAAAATCTAGTCGCTGTCAGTATGAAGAAAACAACAATAGTCATGGACCGTCCGTTATACATAGGTATGTCGATTTTGGATATAAGTAAAACCCTGATGTATGATTTCCATTATAACAAAATGGTTAAACATTACGGAAGGGAAAACATTGGAGTCGCATACATGGATACGGACGCGTTTATCTACTGGATAAAGACTTTGGACATGTATGAAGACCTAAGGACTTTTCCATACAAAGAAGATTTCGATTTTTCTGACTATCCGAAGAACCATCCAAATTTTAATGAAAAATATAAAAAAGTAATTGGAAAATTCAAAGATGAAGCAAATGGAATGCCTTTAGAAGAAATAGTGGCGCTGATGGCGAAATTGTATTCATTTAAGATGTACCACGAGAACAACACACCGACAGTGAAGAAAGCAAAAGGAGTGAAGACATCTTATTTGAAAAAACACGTGACATTTGACCACTACAAGACTTGTTTGTTTGAAGATACTACGATATCAGCAACATTCAACAATATCCGAAGCTTCAAGCATCAAGTCTACAGTGTCACCGAAATTAAAAAAGCGTTGTCAGCTCGGGATGATAAAAGATACATTATGCCCGACAAAATCCACACTCTTCCTTTTGGCCACTACTCTCTAAACCCTATCAACTAGTAACCTATTCTTCGTCCTTCTACAACTACGACCTTATTCCTTTCTCCTTCCGTAAAAAAATGGGGAACACGGCAAGTCCAACGCCGTGTTCCCCATTTTTTTACACAAGTTTGGATGACCTTGACCCATATAAATGATGTGAATATTTAAAACAACATTCATTGTGATTATACATGTGATACAACAAACATTGAAACCTGCAATATGAAGGACTTGAAGCAACAAATTGTCAACGAACTTCATAAACCTGCAAGAAGAAAGTTTCCACGAAGAAATACGGTGATAAAAGGAATTAATGATTTATATCAAGCGGATTTAATCGAAATGATTCCTTATAGCAAACAAAATAAAGGATATAAATACATATTGACTGTTATTAACTGTTTTTCAAAAATGGCAGATGCTTTACCACTAAAAGATAAAAGTGGCAAAAGTGTTACAAAAGCAATGGAAACAGCTATACAAAGAGACAAACATACTATTAAACATTTACAAACAGATGATGGAAAAGAATATTTTAATAAGGAATTTGCAAATTTAATGAAAAAACACAATATAAACCATTACTCAACCAATTCAGAGGTAAAAGCTTCAATAATCGAAAGATTCAACAGAACTTTAAAAAGTGCAATGTATAAAATGTTTTCCAACAGAGGATCGCACATATGGATTGATATGTTACCAAAACTTATAAACGATTACAATAACAAATTTCATAGGACTATCGGGATGAAACCAAACCAAGTAACTAGTAAAAATGAAAACCTTGTATTAAAACGTATAAAAACGAATACTAAACCAAAAGTTGAAAAACTAAAGCCTAAAAAATTTAATGTGGGTGATAAAGTGCGAATAAGTAAATATAAAGGTGTATTCAGTAAAAGATACCTGCCAAATTGGACCAATGAGGTTTTTACTGTATTCAAAGTACAACCTACAGTACCTGAGACATATATTTTAAAAGATAATAAAGGACAATTGCTTGAAGGAGGGTTTTATGGACATGAAATGTTAAAATCAACAGTAGGCGATGTATATTTAGTTGAAAAGGTGTTGCAACGGAAAAAAGATAAGGTCAAAGTACGATGGTTAGGATTTAATAAGACGGAAGATTCTTGAATACCTAAAAAGGATTTGATATAACGATAGAGAATCATTTTAGGTTGAACCATTACAAAGGATGGAGATAGTACCACAAAAAGAGAGTTTTACTATTAATAATATAGATGAACTCACAGTGGATAATTCAGAATTCAATAGTGGGAAACATGGCAATTTGTTACCAAACACCGTTCGTTGTCTGGTTACCGGACCTTCCAACTGTGGAAAAACTAATGTAGTATTCAATTTGATTACAAACCCTAAAGGATTACGATTTAACAATCTATATGTATTTTCAAAATCACTACAACAACCAAAGTATCAATTATTGGAAAAGATACTGACTAATGTGCCTGAAGTTAAATATTTAAAGTTTAATGCAAGCGAGAGTGTCATGCAACCACAAGAAGCTAAGCCAATGTCGGGGTTCCACGATCCATCAGAAGACGTCTGTTGATGTCCGCGGTTCAGTCCGTGCTTCTTTATGGAACAGAGGTGTGGGCAGACGCTCTCGATAAAGAGTAGTACAGGTTGCGACTCGCCCGGGTTCAACGTCGAGCGGCGCTCGGGGTGTGTTCCGCCTACCGGACAGTGTCCGAGCCTGCCGTCTTGGCGGTCGCCGGAGTTATCCTTGTCAAGCTCTTGGCAGGCGAGAGGAAGGCAATTTATCAGAGACAAGTTGAGATTGGCAAGGACACGGCAAGAACAGAAGAGCGCTCCCGAACCTTCCAGCAGTGGTAACACAGCTGGGAGCACGACGACCGAGGACGATGGACTGCATGACTTATCAAGCACGTCCAACCATGGGTGGAACGGCGGCCAATTTTTGACAATTCACGGCTATTTTTGGTTATACCTGAACCGGATGGGCAAGACCGGTCCACCGGACTGCATTTATTGCCCGGGCGTTCCCGACGATGCGGAACACACATTCTTCCGCTGCCCCCGTTGGGAAGGGCGCCGCCTGGAGGCCACACAAATTTTTGGTGCATTTTCGGTGGACTCGGTCTGTCAAAAGATAAAAAAAAATTAAATAAAAAATAAAAAATAAATTGTTTTTTTTTCGAGCAACAAGTAGGCTAGTTAACATTCAAACTTTGAAAACCAGTAGGGCTCTGGGGACCGATGTGAATTAAAATGTGATTATGCTTGCTTACAGGGAGATACCCGTTTAACGGAATGCTCAAATTTCTCCTGCGATGCACAAAAGCTGAGAACACAAGGAAATGGAACATACTTGCCTATTTATTTATTTATTTAAAACATCAACTACATGCCAAGGCACGAATTTTTAAGTTGATATATATTACAGCTATATATTAAAACTACTTCAAATTTTTCTTGGTTTCACATTTTTTCTTTCAAATATTCTTCAAAATTATAAAAAGGATTTTCCAATAAATAATTCTTCAACGTGATCATGAATTTTTTTATGTTTGAAATTGATGATATTTTTTTGGTAATCTTGATAAAAATTTATTTCCCATGTATGTAGGCTTTTTTTGAATATTTCCTTGCAATGTTGTTCATAGATAATTTTGCTTCTTGTATTGTACTCATGATGATTACTAATTTGTCTTGATTTCATTGTCCATTTTATAGTCTCAAATATATATAAATTGTATATTGTTAATATTCTAAGGGAAGTAAACTGATGCCTTACACTTTCTCTTTTCCGTAGTTTCAGTATAATTCTAATCGATTTTTTTTGTAGTTTCAGAATATTTTTTAAGTTCTTATTTGATGTTCCTCCATAAACGCTTACACCATATGATAAGTGACAGTGAATCATTGCAAAATAAATTTGTTTTAACGTTTTAACGTCACAGTAGGCCGACATTTTTTGTAATATATAAATTCTTGAACTTATTTTTTTAATTATATAATCAATATGTACATTCCAGTTTAAATTTTGATCGATGTGAAGTCCTAAAAATTTGGTGCTGCTCAATTGTTCCAGATGTTGGTTTTTAATTTGTAAATTTTCAATTTCAATAATCTTCGATTGCCTAGTTTTAAATAACATTGTATGTGATTTACCTGGATTTAATAGCATATTTCTAGTGTAAAAATATGAATTTGTTGAGGTCAAAGTCTTTTGAGCATTTATTTCAGATTCCTTTAAATTTTTGTCTGTTATTAAAAATGTTGCATCATCCGCATACATATATAATTTATTATTTGTAGTTACCGAATTTCTAATCCCTGTTATATAACAAATGAATAGTAATGGTCCCAATATGGAGCCTTGAGGAACACCATAAAGTATCTTAGAGATTGATGATTTAACCATCGTAATTTCTGCTTCTCCGGTGTGTCGTAATTCTACATATTGTAATCGATTGTCTAAATAGGAGCGAAGCCATTTTAATTCCTTCCCTTCAATACCAAGGTTTCTCATTATTGAAATTAATTTTTTATGTTCTACGCTGTCGAATGCCCGTGATAAATCAATGAATAGTCCTATAGGTGTATTCCCTTTATTTATTTCTTCTAATATATCTTCTACAAATTTTATACATGCCGTAATGGTATTTTTACCAGGTCTAAAACCATGCTGCTCTTCATCAAATAACTTGTGTTTTTCTAAAAATTCTGTTATCTGATTGTTTACAATGTTCTCATATACTTTTGAAAATAAAGGCAACAAAGAAACTGGTCTGTAACTTTCTGGTTTGTTTTCATCGCCCTTTTTGTAAATTGGGATGACTTTAGTTAATTTAAGCTCTTGAGGGAATATCCCAGATATCATTGATGAATTTATAAGGTGAGCAAGGGGCCTAGAAATATAATATTTAGCTTCTTTTAAAACAATTGCTGGGATTTCATCATAACCAAAAGATTTCTTATTTTTTAAAAGAGAAATTGTTTGTTCAACTTCATAATGTGCAACGTCAGTAAAGTGAAATATTTTCTTGTTTAATCTTTTTTCCATATCTTAATTTATTTCATTATTTGTTTCAATTTGTTTTGATATATTGGGAATTATTAAATTATCTATTGCATTTATGAAGAAGGTGTTGAAAATGTTACTCACAACCTGTGGATCTTCGATCATTGTTTGCCCATTTCTAATTGATACATTAGTTTTATTCGTTCGAGTTTTACCAATTTCAGAATTAATTATCTCCCACACAGATTTTGCCACATTACTTGAATTTTTAATTTTATTATTAAAAAAATCTTTTTTTGCATTAACAATCTTATTTTTTAGTTCTTTTTTCTTTTTTACAATGATTTCTGAATTAATAATGTGTTCTCCCTTGTTACATCTTGAATATTTTTGAAGTTCAATAATTTTCTTGCGGTTTTCTAATATATCACTTGTTATCCATCTTTTTCCTTTACCAGATTTTATACTAATCAGTGTTTTTGGATAACTTGAATTAAAATAATTCATGAAAATATCATGAAATATACTGAATTTATTTTCAACAGGCGCATTATATACATCCAACCATTGTTCATTTATTAAGTGGTTAACGAATGTATTATGGTTTGAAGAGTTGAATTTTCTAATTTCCTTTTTAATATCATAATATTGGTTGTCTTTCAAAGTCATATTTTTAATGGTTAACATTTGCGCATCATGGTCGCTTATTTCCGTCACAATCCCTTCAATTTTTAACTTGTTTACATCTAAATTAGTAATAAAATTATCGATTGCTGATTTAGACATTTTGGTAATTCTTGTAGGAAAGTCAACAACATAAATCATTCCACATGTTTTTAAAATATTCTTGAATGATTTTAATATTGAGTCATCTTTCAGTATATTTATATTTATGTCACCCCCCAAAACTATAAATTTGTATTTTTTCAATAATATATGCAAGAGAATTTCCAATTTTTTCAAAAACATTTTCAAAAAACAGTATTTTGGTGATCGATAAATACAAACAAAAATAAAAGAAAACTTTTTGTTGTAGATTTTTGCCATGCAACATTCAAATTCCTTTTCTACAATTAATTGCTTAATAGATGGCATTATAATATTCTTACTCTTAATATTATTTCTGCATAAAATCATAACTCCACCCCTTGTAGCTTTTTCTCTACAATAAGATGAAACTAATTTATAATTACTTATATTTAGTTGATTTAATTGATCCTCTTTCATACTATGTTCAGTAAGACCAACAATGTCTGGCTTGAGTTCATCTAGGGTAATTTCTAATAGATCTTCCCTATTTGGTAGGTACTCTACATTTTGATGGAATATAGTGATATTTTTTTGATCCAACTGAATATAAGTATCAGAGTCTCTACTTACAATTATATTGTATTTATATTTTATCTGCAATCTTAGGTCTTGATATATTCTTTTATATGTCGTTTTCCTAAAAAATGATTCAGTCCAGTTATTATAACAGGAATACATAGTGTTTGCTTACTTGAAATTTCATTTTGTAATATTTTTTTACATATTGTTTTTGTAATACACTTCTTTCCTTTTGGATTTAGATGTAGACCATGCAGTGTATACATTCTACGATTTAAACAATTCAAAGAAATAAATGTTACATTTTGATTATTTCCCGAAAGAGAATTTAGATGAAGGTTTATTTGATATATTTTATGGTTTAAATGGGGTATGTCATATCTATATGGCACTCCTACAATTAAAATATTGGTATTTCTAATATTTTCAATTTTTCCCTTATACTCATCTTTAAATTTTTGTAAGTCACAGTTTTCCACATCGTTAGTTCCACACATAATAACCACAAAGTCTCGTTTCGTCATTGACATACTTTCATTTTTCATTTCGTCCAATATATTTTTTGAAATTCCATTTGGTTTAAAATAAAGCGAGACTGAATACATTGTCATTTGATCTTGAATCAATTCCCTTAAGTGCCTTCCATGGCTATCTGAAAATATCTTGATCTTAGGTTTTTCATTAACTTGATCATAAGGATTTTCATTTTCTTTGCTTATAGATGTGTCTTCTTTTGCATGCTTGGTTCCTTCATTTACATTTAGATAATTATTTATGTAATTTTTTATTTTATATTTATCTTTATTTATCACGTCTATTTCATCAAAGGATACATTTTGTTTGTCATGAACGTTTCTTTTATTATTATCAAGTATATGATCAACTCTTAAAATATCTTCATTGTTTTCTACTACTTCTGAATGTTTGTTTTTATTAGTACTTGTGTTTTTATTTTTTACAAAACTTACAACAGCATTATTTGTTTCTCTTTGATGTATGGTTTTCCGTGGTCTGTGTTCGCTTTCGTTTCCTAGATTGTTGTTACTTGATTTATGTATCTTTACAGATGCTCTATCATTTCTTGTTCTACATGTTGAAGATCTTTTGAAACTTATGGTTGATGCATTATCTATTACTAAATCAGGATCACAGTCATCCTCCCCTCCAAGAGCTTCAAAGCGATTTGCAAATTCTACTTTATTGCTATTTGACAATGAAACGCAGGGGTTTCTAGTCTTAAAACCACACTTAGCATCAGATTTTACAATTTTCCATTCTTCTAATTTATGATCTGAAGGCTCTGTGTTTTTATTAATAATGATCACTAGCTTTGACTATATACACTACTAGTTATACAAGCTATAAATTGGATTTATAAAATGATCTATGTTTTAGGTTTTTTCAACTTTTAATGTTTTTCACAATAAAAGACAACATCACAAGAGAACCACCAATTCAGTTGTAAAATATGTGTATGAAAATAGTACGTTTGTATTATACAAACGAGGGAATACGAAATAGACTTTCGATGGTTAAATATATCAAGTTCAAGCTTTCTATAGGAACATCTTGTTTTTAAGGAATTAAAGAGAGGGATTGAACATATAGAGCATTTGATATTAATTTATCCTATATTAAAAATCGTCGCTAGTATTTTTTGTCAAATCATTGGGTGTATTAGATAAATTAAAAGTTTTAAAATACATCAATATTGATTACTTCCATACAAAAAAATTACAAAAGAATTTTTAAGTACATTCGGTTCCATGTTACTACTCTACTAAGAGATTTAGCTCATTGTCACATTATATGCTCACTCAAATGTCAAACCTCTCAAAGTGGTTCACAACCAGAATGTTTACAAGACAGGCACTTGATCGCCGATGATCCTGATTGAGACGAACGTGTAGAGGAAGTAGTCGTAGAACTGCCAGGTGAGGTAGGAGAGGCGAAGATAGACGAGGCAGTAGAACATCTTGAGTGGAGGGAAGGCGAAGAGGCCGTACCGGGACTTGAGGTAGAGGCCGGTCAGCCAGAAGGTCCACTCGAGGGCGGCTAGATGGCTAGCCGGGGCTCCGCGCCTCCCTCCGGGCTCTGCTCCGCATCTGGGTAAAACATAAGTCAAGACGTTATTCTGTAGATATTTTCCAACCAGTCCTTGTTTTGGAAATTTTTTTTTAATATTTGATGTGATTATTACAGCCGATTGATGTGATTATCTTTCATCCGATTGAAGACTATTGGCGAATCTTGCACGGTCAATACGGATCGCGATATTTGGATCGTGATCCTGGATCACGATACGGATTGATGTATGATCACTCATCAATATTTTACTTTACACACTCAATCCGTATAGTGATCCAAGATCACGATCCAAATATCGCGATCCTTTTTGACCGTGAAAGATTCGCCATTGGAGTTGGCATTAAAGCCTTGAGCCAATGAGGCAAGGAAACGAAGTAAGTATGATTGTCGTAAGAAAAACAGTTGTAAGGCTAAGAGCAAACATTGCTTAGCTTGAATAAGAAAGGTCTGAGCTAATTTGACTATTAAAAATATAACTCGTTTCTAGGTCTAACCTCAGTAACTTTACATTGCAAGGAATAATGACCATGGATCACATGATACCTCTTTGTGGCTTAAAAAATTTTGTGATGAAGTTTGTAATGGGAATTATATTTTAGAGGAACCAAATGTCTCGATCTCTGGACCTCGAGCTTAAGCTGCTAAGCTACCGCTGTAATTTAATTGGAACTTAATCCTTCATACATTTTAAAATTTCCGTAGACTGCCAAAAAGTGGTTTCCAATAGTTAACCCGTAGGATTACTTTTTTTTTGTAGTGTTTCTACGCCAGTGGCATTTTTAAACATTTTGACGGGGAACGGTCCAAACCCCAGTCTTGTTACTATCTAACATCGACCAGTTGTTAGAAAGCATCATTAATTAATAGCCCAATGACAAATGGCAACTGGGTCCGGAATCTAACCTTTAAAAAGCTACTAACTTTTCTCAGGATCGAACCGGCAACCTTTGGATTCAAAGGCGAGCACTATAACCACTCAGCTACCCAGCCAGTTATAACTTTTCAGCTACCAGACTTTTCTACCTAACTTATTACGTAGCTCAAATAAGTCCATAGGTATAGCATCTAATACATCCTTGTATAGGACTCTAGAATATCTGTTACGATAGGCTATAATATTTTGTCCATATTCTGACAGAAGAAATTCTTTAGCAGGCTCACGTTTTAAAGATCTACCTTTACAAGTAGTATGTAATGCTGTAGTGTAGTAAAATTAGTCGGGAAAAATGAAATAATTTTTGGAAAGCTAACTTCTTTTGCAATGTGTTCTATGGCATCCCCTGACCTTCCTCCGAAAAGTCCCCTGAAATCTCATGTGGGGATCATGCCCAAAAATGAGGGGTTGGCCTATAAGGATAAAATAAATTTTGATATTAAGCATACTAAATTTGAATACATTCCAGAAGGTTTATATATATCAAATTAAAGGTCTTAAAATGTAGAGTACAATGCCGTAAACCCGACCTAAATATAACGGTCGGAAGAAAAATGGCAGACGTTCAAAATTTAGAATAAAACAATATTATCAAAACTTTGAAAAGCAATAACTTCCGACATATTTGACCTTTTGAGGTCTGGTTTTCGGCTATGTACTCTCCTTATTAAGACCTTTAAAATTAGGTATAGCATGGTCTAAGAAAAATTTTTCAAAACTCCCTCTTTGGGATGTCTATGTAAAGGGTGGTTCAAGAATGATGGGCATATGTCAAACTATCCCTATTTGCAAAGGTAATTGTACAAGCAACCGTTTGCCGCAAACCGGACCTCAAAAGGTCAAGTATTTAGACTATTATTTACATTTTTAAGCGTTTAGATTAAAATTTGATTTTTATTCAAAGTTTGACAGGCTGCCATTTTTGACACAAGCATCCTTTTGAGATGGGGTTTGTGGCATTACATTCTAATACTTAAGAGCTTTAATTTGATACACATAAACCTATTGGCCGACGAAAGACTTATTTCTGACTCCACGAGGGCCATCCCATCATTTTTAGGCATGTTGCCCACTGGAGATTTCAGGGAACTTTTCTGAGGGAGGTCAGGGGACGACATAGAACACATTTCAGCAAAAATTGGCTGTCCAAACATTTGTTTCATTTTCCAGCTATTTTTGGCTTAATTTTACTACACTACTGGTGTTTGCATTACCTTGGCGTGATCTCTGGCGAGCGCGGCGACGCAGAGCGCCGTCCCCAACAACACCACTACCATCCACATCTCTCCCGCCACATCCCTCATCTGAACCTGCGACACCGAACAGCCACCGAAATGTCGCTTATACAACTAGGCCCACTGCTATGTAGTTGTGGGTAAGAAACTGGTTAATGGAGGAGAGAATAAGCCTGCAAATAAAAAAGTTTATGATGACAAATACCTATACGAATAAGTGATATGTTGCTGATTTCGATTAGTAAGGTTAGTATAAAGTGAATAAATGTAACGGCATTAAAAAAATGTATCGCTGTTAAAGCTAATTTGACAAAAAATATAGGTTCTGCAAATTGGGATTCTTTTCTTGTGGTCTCTGGTCGAAGGAAAGGGATTTTAAGGATGATCAAAACTTAAATCATACGAAAATCGGAAAAAATGTTCACTGTTTCATGTAGGGGTGCATACGAAAATTATGATAACGAGGTGGCCCGTGCGCAAATTGCGCATTTTATGATTCTGTATGAGTGAAACTCACCAACAGTACGTGAATGTTGATTATGAAGTGTCAGAGATCTATTTTTGTTTACTATCTGGCTTTTAAAATTCATCTGAAGGTAATCAGCTGTTAAATTACAATTCACATTAAAACAAACTTGCAATAAAAGTTGGTCACCATTTTAAATCACCCTCTAGAAATAAATCAAAGGCGAGGGGGGCGAAGCCCGAAACAATATGACCTTTTTAATTACAATTCGTCACTGCGGTATATCCTAAGCTTTAAAATGACACATCAATCTTAAAAATCGGTACAGTAGATCGAGAGAAAAAGGGACGTAACAGACGAAACCCTTATAGAAATAAGAAGATAAATTATTAATACTGTAAATAAAATAAAATTACCCTTCAGGGAAAAAGACGAGCTGTTTCATTGCTTTTATTGTTTGAAATAACGCTTCTGTTCAAACTAAGTGACATTATCAATTTTATACCGCTAAAAATGAATCGCAATAGATGTTTTGTGTATGATTTGACTAATGATTTCGTGTGTACATCATCAAGCAGCTCGTGATATTACATTACAACAGTAGATATGAAACAGGGTTTCTGGGACACCTCGCACTTCCGATTTCCGACCCTCCGTAAACTTCATTTTTGACTGGTTTTGGGCCAGTTTGTTATCTGATTGTAGGCTAATTACAACCATTTTACAACATTTTACAACATTTTAAAACATTTTCTCAGGTTTTACCAAGGTGAATTTGAGAAGTGCGAGGGAAGTGCGAGGGAAGTGCGAGGGAAGTGCGAGGGAAGTGCGAGGGAAGTGCGAGGCGCCCTCTTAACCTACCCTTGTAAACCTCATATTTGACTGGTTCTGGGCCAGTTTGCATCTGATTTGGGGTTAATTTCAGCCATTTTTCAGGTTTTTAAAATGGTGTATTTAATCCAGAAAAAAAATTAATCCAAGGAAGGGCAAGACGCACTCTTCACCGAACCCTCGTAAACCTCATAATTGTCTGGTTCTGGGCCAGTTTGTATCTGATTTCGGGTTAATTTTAGTCATTTTCAAGTTTTTCAAATGGTGTATTTAATCCAGAAATTTAATCCAAGGAAGGGCGAGTCTTAACCTTTGTTGTTTTAACCTAACATAATCCTGATTTCAAAAGGATTTTCATCTTTATTAGGCATTTTCACCACATTTTAGGATTTCCGAGGTTGTTCTTAGATTTAATCCAGGCACCAACGAAATGCCCTCTTAAGCTCTATTTTTAAACATTTAATTGATTTTCTTCTACTTGATATTCAACATGAAATGGTTATAAATCCAGACAACTGCCGGTATGTCTGAGGATGAAAAAAAAGACATTTTCATTTTTTATAGTTTAATCAGTTTACACCGGTGCTTCCGAATCCGCCGTCTTTACGTTCAGTCTGTTCGACTTTGTCCAACCTGATACACGGCGGCTTTTTGTACATTTCGCATATGATCTGCGCAATCCTATCTCCACGACGCACATGAAAATCGATATCGGAATTGTTCATCAAGATAACACCGACATTCCCCGTATAGTCCCGGTCTATGACACCGGCATTTACACTTATACAATGTTTTAAAGCCAAGCCAGATCTTGGCGCTATTCTCCCGTAGCACCCATCTGGGAATTTGAAAGTCAAGTCAGTTTTTATCAACTGTTGACCGCGTTTTGGTACAACATAATCATACGCGCTTCTCAGATCAAGACCGGCCGCATCAGATGATCCGTTGTACGGTTCAAATGCGTTTTCAGTCAAGCAATAATAACCGTAGCTTTCAGCCATTATTGATTCCTAATGCATGCATTGTGGGTTTTCACAACAAATAAATTAAACGGGGCATTTTCAAAAATGTATTTAAAATATGTTTTTTAAAAACTATTTTTATTCGTCAACTTTAAACTCAATATTGTGCTTGAATTTGTTGTCTGAATGTGTTATTTTACCGTTGTACAACACAAAGAGTTTCCCCTTATAATTCAACAGTTGTTTGATATAGTTATTCGTCAACCTGTCATTCCAGCTTTGGGGAACATAGAATTTCATATAGGTAAGAAAATCATAGATAGTCCGGCATGGGGACTATTGTATGTAGATAGTCCGGCATGGGGACTATTGCATTTTAGATAGTCCGGCGTGAGGACTATTACATTTTAGATAGTCCGGCGTGAGGACTATTACATTTTAGATAGTCCGGTGTGAGGCCTATTGAATTTTAGATAGTCCGACATGGGGACTATTGTATTTAGATAGTCCGGCATGGGGACTATTACATTTTAGATAGTCCGGTGTGGGGACTATTGAATTTGAGATAGCCCTGTATGAGGACTATTGAGTTTTAGATAGTCCGGTGTGAGGACTATTGAATTTTAGATAGTCCGACATGGGGACTATTGTATTTAGATAGTCCGGTGTGGGGACTATTGTATTTGGATAGTCCGGCGTGGGGACTATTGTATTTAAATGGTCCTGCAAAGCCCAAAAACCTAGCAGCTAAGGATTTGGCCTGTGAATAGGGGGTATTACCCAACAGCCTAAACCTAATGTGTTGGGACCAACATGTAAATATAAGGCCTTGCACCTGAGTCCAAAGCCCTAAAACCTAGCAGCTAAGGATTTGACCTGTAAATAGGGCCTATTTGCCAACAGCCTAGACCTAATGTGTTGGACCTATGATCTAAACCTAAGGCCTTACACCCATACCCAAAGCCCTAAAACCTAGCAGATAAGGATTTGGCCTGTGAATAGGGCCTATTAGCCAACATCCTAAACCTAATGTGTTGGACCTATGATCTAAGCCTAAGGCCTTACACCCATGCCCAAAGCCCTAAAACCTAACAGCTAAGAATTTGGCCTGTGAATAGGGCGTATTAGCCAACAGCCTAAACCTAATGTCTTGGGACAAAGATGTAAACCTAAGGCCTCGCACCTGAGTCCAAAGCCCTAAAACCTAGCAGCTAAGGATTTGACCTGTGAATAGGGCCTAGTAGCCAACAGCCTAAACCTAATGTGTTGGGACTAAGATGTAAACCTAAGGTCTGACACCTGAGTCCAAAGTCTTAAAACCTAATAGATAAGGCTTTGACCTGTGAATAGGACCTATTAGCCACGAGCCAGGACCTAATGTGTTACACCTAAGTTCTAAACCTAAGGCCATACACCTGAGTCCAAAACCCTAAAACTTAGCAGCTAGACCTGTGAATAGGGCCTATTATCCATCAGCTTAGGCCTAATGTGTTGGACCTAAAACCTACACCTAAGGCCTTACACATGGTTCCTTAGACCAAATGCATTGGACCAAATTAAATCCTTAGACCAACGATCTAATTCCATAGACCCAAGGCCTTAGGATTAGGTTCTAAAACCTAGCAGCTAAGGATCTGACCTGTGAATAGGGCCTATTAGCCAACAGCCTAAACCTAATGTGTTGGGACTAAGATGTAAACCTAAGACCTTGCAACTGAGTCCAAAGCCCTAAAACCTAGTATCTAAGGATTTGACCTGTGAATGGGGCCTATTAGCCAACAGCCTAAACCTAATGTGTTGGGACTAAGATGTAAACCTAAGGCCTTGCAACTGAGTCCAAAGCCCTACAACCTAGCAGCTAATGATTCGACCTATGAATAGGGCCTATAAGCCAACAGCCCAGACCTAATGTGTTGGACCTATGATCTGAAACTAAGGCCTTACACCCGAGTCCAAAGCCCTACAACCTAGCAGCTAAGGATTCGACCTGTGAATAAGGCCTATTAGTCAACAGCCTAAACCTAATGTGTTGGGACTAAGATGTAAACCTAAGGCCTTGCACCTGAGTCCAAAGCCCTAAAACCTAGCAGCTAAGGCTTTGACCTGTGAATAGGACCTGGAGGCCTTAGACTTAAGACCTAAGACCTAGCAGCTGAAGTGACCTATGAGCCTTTAGCCTAGAACTAAAACCTGAACTAATTAGACCTAAGATCCAAACCTAAGGCCTTACATTGCACCTGAGTCCAAAGTCCAAACACCTTAGACTAGACTAATTCCTTAAACCTAAGATCAAATTACTAAGACCCAAGGCCTTAGACTTAAGACCTAAAAACCTACAAGGGGGCCGCGATTCACAGCCCCACCATGAATTGAGCAAACATTAAACAACGAGGTCTTATTTCTTTGATTTTAAAAACATGATCAGCTATGGTTGTCAGATTTAGATTGGGGTGTTTGAAGACCAACCTCCATCTATCTTACCCAACACCTAAGACCCTACCGCATGGACCAGACCCAATACATAAAGCTAGACACCATAGTCTTGGCTTTTAAGTTCTTGGACCCAAGACCTAAGGCCCTACACTAGGGTCTAGAACCAACACCAAAGATCCTTGGTCCATAGGATATAAGGTTCTTATTCCCAAGACCTAAGACCCTACACCAGAGTCTAGGACCAATACAAGGTCTAAGGTCTGTGGTCTAGACTTTTAGGTTCTTATACCCAAGGACTAAGGCCCTACACCAGGGTCTAGAACCAAGAACAAAAGTCCGTGGTCTAGGCTTTTAGGTTCTTATACCCAAGACCTAAGGCCCTACACGAGGGTCTAGAACCAAGAACTAAGACCCTACACCAGAGTCTAGGACCAAGGTCTAAGGTCCGTGGTCTAGACTTTTTGGATCCTATACCCAAGGGCTAAAGGCCAAAAGGCCATTACCAGGGTCTAGAACTAAGACCAAAGGTCCGTGGTCTAGGATTTTAGGTTCTTATACCCAAGGACTAAGGCCCTACACCAAGGTCTAGAACCAAGAGCAAAGGTCCATGGTCTAGGATTTTAGGTTCTTATTCCCAAGACCTAAGACCCTACACCAGAGTCTAGGACCAAGGTCTAAGGTCCGTGGTCTAGACTCTTAGGAACTTATACCCAAGGGCTAAAGGCCAACACCAGGGTCTAGAACCAAGATCTAAGGTCCGTGGTCTAGGCTTTTAGGTTTCTTATACCCAAGTCCTAAGGCCCTACACCAGGGTCTAGAACCAAGATCTAAGGTCCGTGGTCTAGACTTTTAGGTTCTTATACCCAAGACCTAAGGTCCGTGGTCTAGGTTTTTAGGTTCTTATACCCAAGTCCTAAGGCCCTACACCAGGGTCTACAACCAAGATCTAAGGTCCGTGGTCTAGCCTTTTAGGTTTCTTATACCCAAGTCCTAAGGCCCTACACCAGGGTCTAGAACCAAGACCTAAGTTCCGTGGTCTAGACTTTTAGGTTTTTATACCCAAGGACTAAGGCCCTACACCAGGGTCTACAACCAAAACCTAAGGTCCGTGGTCTATGCTTTTAGGTTCTTATACCCAAGACCTAAGGCCCTACACCAGGGTCTAAAACCAAGATCTAAGGTCTGTGGTCCAGGCTTTTAGGTTCTTATACCCAAATCCTAAGGCCCTACACCAGGGTCTAGAACCAAGATCTAAGGTCCGTGGTCTAGGCTTTTAGGTTCTTATACCCAAGTCCTAAGGCCCTACACCAGGGTCTAGAACCAAGATCTAATTTCCGTGGTCTAGGCTTAGGGTTTTAAGCTCTGAGACCCAAGACTTAGGGCCATACACCACGGTCTAGGCTTTTAAGCTCTTAGACCCAAGACCTAAGGCCATACACCCTGGTCTATGCTTTTAAACTCTTAGACTCAAGACCCAAGGGCATACACACTGGTCTAGGCTTTAAGTACTTAGGCCAAGACCTAAAGTCATAAACCGTTTGCTAGGCTTTTAAGCACTTAAACTCAATGCCTAAGGCGGTCCGGTCTTAATAAACGTCACGACGATTTTTAAAATCGATGTGTAAACGATGTTTTTAAAAATTAACGTGTACACATCGTTTTTGAAAATCGATCCGTAGACGATGTTTTTAAAAATTAACGTGTACACATCGTTTTTGAAAATCGATGTGTAGACGATGTTTTTTTTAAATTAACGTCTGCGAACGTTTTTTAGAATCGATGCCCAGGCGCTGTTTCAAATAATCGACGTGTACGATCATTTTTCAAAATCGATGTGTACACGATGTTTTTTTAATAATTTACGTCTGCGATCGTAATTTTCGCGTCGAGTTTGCAGAACGCCCAAAAGCGCAAATCATAAAAACGCCCAACAGCAAACACAGGTGTTCATGTGCCCCGGGATTTCAAATAATCCATTTGATTGGCTTTATGCACGCCATTTTACACGGTCCCACATGGTGTAGGACCAGTACTAGCCCATGGGGTAGGGTCTTAGGGCTTAAGACTTATGTTAAAGTCTTTGGTCTTAGGTCAAAAATTTAAGGTCATATACTTACAGGTCCATGGTATAATGCCTTAAATGCTTGGGATTGGGGTTGGTCTAAATTATGAGGCCTTAGGTCCTCATTTAAATTCCTTTTGCCCTAGATCTAAAGCAATAAGTCTAAGCCCTTATGTCCTAGGGTATCGGTCTAAGGTCCTAGGTTTTAGGAATAAGACCATGGGTTTTCGTTCTAAGTCATGGTGTAAAAGCTTAAACATTCTCTTTTTCGAGACGAAACAGTAATAGCTGCACACAGTTATTAAAGGAAAATCTTCGCCCAGCTATAGATGAAACAACCACAACTGCACACGGCTTAAAACGAGTACAAAACCTCGGGATGTGGCCTCAGGTCCAGGTTGTAGTCCATGGGTGTAGGGTCTTAGGTCTAGGGACTAAGAACTTAAAGGCCGACTTTCTTCTAAGTATAGACAAATTAACCACTGCACACGGCTTAAGAGGAATACTAAACCATGATGTAAGGCCTTTGGTCTTAGGGTCTAAGAACCTAGAGGCCGACTTACCTTTAGCTATAGATGAAACAACCACAACTGCAAAACGGTTTATGCCGAGTACTAGACCATGGTGTAAGGCCTTTGGTCTTAGGGTCTAAGAACATAGAGGCCGACTTTCCTCTAGCTATAGCTGAAACAACCACAACTGCACATGGCTTATGCCGAGTACTAGACCGTGGTATAAGGCCTTTGGTCTTAGGGTCTAAGAACTTAGAGGCCGACTTACCTCTAGAAATAGATGAAACAACCACAACTGCAAACGGGTTATGCCGAGTACTAGAACATGGTGTAAGGCCTTTGCTCTTAGGGTCTAGATCATGGTGAAGGACCTTAGATCTTGGGTCTAGGTGTAGGGCCTTAGGTATTGGGTCTAGGCCACGGTGTCTGTTCGGGGGTCGTGAATTGCGACTAACTTGTAGGTTTTCAAGTCATAACTCTATGGTTTTAGGTCTTGGGTCTAAGAGCTTTAAAGCCTAGCCCACGGTGTAGGGCCTTAGGTCTTGGGTGTAAGAACCTAAAAGCCTAGACTATGGTGTATGGCCTTAGGTCTTGGGTATAAGTATTTAAAAGCCTAGACCACGGTGTATGGCCTTAGGTCTTGGGTCTAAGTACTCAAAAGCCTAGACCACGGTGTATGGCCTTAGGTCTTGAGTCTGAGAGCTTAAAAGCCTAGAAAATGGTTTATGGCCTTAGGTCTTAAGTCTAGCCCATGCGGACCGCCTTAGGCATTGAGTTTAAGTGCTTAAAAGCCTAGCAAACGGTTTATGACTTTAGGTCTTGGCCTAAGTACTTAAAGCCTAGACCAGTGTGTATGCCCTTGGGTCTTGAGTCTAAGAGTTTAAAAGCATAGACCAGGGTTTATGGCCTTAGGTCTTGGGTATAAAAGCTTAAAAGCCTAGACCACGGTGTAAGGCCTTAGGTTTTGGGTCCACAGTGTCTGTTCAGGGGTCGTGAATCGCGACTCCCTTGTAAGTTTTCAGGTCTTTACTTTATGGCCTTAGGTCTTGGGTCTAAGTACTTAAAAGCCTAGACCAGGGTGTAGGGCCTTAGGTCTTGGGTATAAGAACCTAAAAGCCTAGACCAGGGTGTAGGGCCTTAGGTCTTGGGTATAAGAACCTAAAAGCCTAGACCAGGGTGTATGGCCTTAGGTCTTGGGTCTAAGAACCTAAAAGCCTAGACCAGGGTGTATGGCCTTAGGTCTTGGGTCTAAGAGCTTAAAAGCCTAGACCGTGGTGTATGGCCCTAAGTCTTGGGTCTCAGAGCTTAAAACCCTAAGCCTAGACCACGGAAATTAGATCTTGGTTCTAGACCCTGGTGTAGGGCCTTAGGACTTGGGTATAAGAACCTAAAAGCCTAGACCACGGACCTTAGATCTTGGTTCTAGACCCTGGTGTAGGGCCTTAGGACTTGGGTATAAGAACCTAAAAGCCTGGACCACAGACCTTAGATCTTGGTTTTAGACCCTGGTGTAGGACCTTAGGTCTTGGGTATAAGAACCTAAAAGCATAGACCACGGACCTTAGGTTTTGGTTGTAGACCCTGGTGTAGGGCCTTAGTCCTTGGGTATAAAAACCTAAAAGTCTAGACCACGGAACTTAGGTCTTGGTTCTAGACCCTGGTGTAGGGCCTTAGGACTTGGGTATAAGAAACCTAAAAGGCTAGACCACGGACCTTAGATCTTGGTTGTAGACCCTGGTGTAGGGCCTTAGGACTTGGGTATAAGAACCTAAAAACCTAGACCACGGACCTTAGGTCTTGGGTATAAGAACCTAAAAGTCTAGACCACGGACCTTAGATCTTGGTTCTAGACCCTGGTGTAGGGCCTTAGGACTTGGGTATAAGAAACCTAAAAGCCTAGACCACGGACCTTAGATCTTGGTTCTAGACCCTGGTGTTGGCCTTTAGCCCTTGGGTATAAGTTCCTAAGAGTCTAGACCACGGACCTTAGACCTTGGTCCTAGACTCTGGTGTAGGGTCTTAGGTCTTGGGAATAAGAACCTAAAATCCTAGACCATGGACCTTTGCTCTTGGTTCTAGACCTTGGTGTAGGGCCTTAGTCCTTGGGTATAAGAACCTAAAATCCTAGACCACGGACCTTTGGTCTTAGTTCTAGACCCTGGTAATGGCCTTTTGGCCTTTAGCCCTTGGGTATAGGATCCAAAAAGTCTAGACCACGGACCTTAGACCTTGGTCCTAGACTCTGGTGTAGGGTCTTAGTTCTTGGTTCTAGACCCTCGTGTAGGGCCTTAGGTCTTGGGTATAAGAACCTAAAAGCCTAGACCACGGACTTTTGTTCTTGGTTCTAGACCCTGGTGTAGGGCCTTAGTCCTTGGGTATAAGAACCTAAAAGTCTAGACCACAGACCTTAGACCTTGTATTGGTCCTAGACTCTGGTGTAGGGTCTTAGGTCTTGGGAATAAGAACCTTATATCCTATGGACCAAGGATCTTTGGTGTTGGTTCTAGACCCTAGTGTAGGGCCTTAGGTCTTGGGTCCAAGAACTTAAAAGCCAAGACTATGGTGTCTAGCTTTATGTATTGGGTCTGGTCCATGCGGTAGGGTCTTAGGTGTTGGGTAAGATAGATGGAGGTTGGTCTTCAAACACCCCAATCTAAATCTGACAACCATAGCTGATCATGTTTTTAAAATCAAAGAAATAAGACCTCGTTGTTTAATGTTTGCTCAATTCATGGGGGGGCTGTGAATCGCGGCCCCCTTGTAGGTTTTTAGGTCTTAAGTCTAAGGCCTTGGGTCTTAGTAATTTGATCTTAGGTTTAAGGAATTAGTCTAGTCTAAGGTGTTTGGACTTTGGACTCAGGTGCAATGTAAGGCCTTAGGTTTGGATCTTAGGTCTAATTAGTTCAGGTTTTAGTTCTAGGCTAAAGGCTCATAGGTCACTTCAGCTGCTAGGTCTTAGGTCTTAAGTCTAAGGCCTCCAGGTCCTATTCACAGGTCAAAGCCTTAGCTGCTAGGTTTTAGGGCTTTGGACTCAGGTGCAAGGCCTTAGGTTTACATCTTAGTCCCAACACATTAGGTTTAGGCTGTTGACTAATAGGCCTTATTCACAGGTCGAATCCTTAGCTGCTAGGTTGTAGGGCTTTGGACTCGGGTGTAAGGCCTTAGTTTCAGATCATAGGTCCAACACATTAGGTCTGGGCTGTTGGCTTATAGGCCCTATTCATAGGTCGAATCATTAGCTGCTAGGTTGTAGGGCTTTGGACTCAGTTGCAAGGCCTTAGGTTTACATCTTAGTCCCAACACATTAGGTTTAGGCTGTTGGCTAATAGGCCCCATTCACAGGTCAAATCCTTAGATACTAGGTTTTAGGGCTTTGGACTCAGTTGCAAGGTCTTAGGTTTACATCTTAGTCCCAACACATTAGGTTTAGGCTGTTGGCTAATAGGCCCTATTCACAGGTCAGATCCTTAGCTGCTAGGTTTTAGAACCTAATCCTAAGGCCTTGGGTCTATGGAATTAGATCGTTGGTCTAAGGATTTAATTTGGTCCAATGCATTTGGTCTAAGGAACCATGTGTAAGGCCTTAGGTGTAGGTTTTAGGTCCAACACATTAGGCCTAAGCTGATGGATAATAGGCCCTATTCACAGGTCTAGCTGCTAAGTTTTAGGGTTTTGGACTCAGGTGTATGGCCTTAGGTTTAGGACTTAGGTGTAACACATTAGGTCCTGGCTCGTGGCTAATAGGTCCTATTCACAGGTCAAAGCCTTATCTATTAGGTTTTAAGACTTTGGACTCAGGTGTCAGACCTTAGGTTTACATCTTAGTCCCAACACATTAGGTTTAGGCTGTTGGCTACTAGGCCCTATTCACAGGTCAAATCCTTAGCTGCTAGGTTTTAGGGCTTTGGACTCAGGTGCGAGGCCTTAGGTTTACATCTTTGTCCCAAGACATTAGGTTTAGGCTGTTGGCTAATACGCCCTATTCACAGGCCAAATCCTTAGCTGTTAGGTTTTAGGGCTTTGGGCATGGGTGTAAGGCCTTAGGCTTAGATCATAGGTCCAACACATTAGGTTTAGGATGTTGGCTAATAGGCCCTATTCACAGGCCAAATCCTTATCTGCTAGGTTTTAGGGCTTTGGGTATGGGTGTAAGGCCTTAGGTTTAGATCATAGGTCCAACACATTAGGTCTAGGCTGTTGGCAAATAGGCCCTATTTACAGGTCAAATCCTTAGCTGCTAGGTTTTAGGGCTTTGGACTCAGGTGCAAGGCCTTATATTTACATGTTGGTCCCAACACATTAGGTTTAGGCTGTTGGGTAATACCCCCTATTCACAGGCCAAATCCTTAGCTGCTAGGTTTTTGGGCTTTGCAGGACCATTTAAATACAATAGTCCCCACGCCGGACTATCCAAATACAATAGTCCCCACACCGGACTATCTAAATACAATAGTCCCCATGTCGGACTATCTAAAATTCAATAGTCCTCACACCGGACTATCTAAAACTCAATAGTCCTCATACAGGGCTATCTCAAATTCAATAGTCCCCACACCGGACTATCTAAAATGTAATAGTCCCCATGCCGGACTATCTAAATACAATAGTCCCCATGTCGGACTATCTAAAATTCAATAGGCCTCACACCGGACTATCTAAAATGTAATAGTCCTCACGCCGGACTATCTAAAATGTAATAGTCCTCACGCCGGACTATCTAAAATGCAATAGTCCCCATGCCGGACTATCTACATACAATAGTCCCCATGCCGGACTATCTATGATTTTCTTACCTATATGAAATTCTATGTTCCCCAAAGCTGGAATGACAGGTTGACGAATAACTATATCAAACAACTGTTGAATTATAAGGGGAAACTCTTTGTGTTGTACAACGGTAAAATAACACATTCAGACAACAAATTCAAGCACAATATTGAGTTTAAAGTTGACGAATAAAAATAGTTTTTAAAAAACATATTTTAAATACATTTTTGAAAATGCCCCGTTTAATTTATTTGTTGTGAAAACCCACAATGCATGCATTAGGAATCAATAATGGCTGAAAGCTACGGTTATTATTGCTTGACTGAAAACGCATTTGAACCGTACAACGGATCATCTGATGCGGCCGGTCTTGATCTGAGAAGCGCGTATGATTATGTTGTACCAAAACGCGGTCAACAGTTGATAAAAACTGACTTGACTTTCAAATTCCCAGATGGGTGCTACGGGAGAATAGCGCCAAGATCTGGCTTGGCTTTAAAACATTGTATAAGTGTAAATGCCGGTGTCATAGACCGGGACTATACGGGGAATGTCGGTGTTATCTTGATGAACAATTCCGATATCGATTTTCATGTGCGTCGTGGAGATAGGATTGCGCAGATCATATGCGAAATGTACAAAAAGCCGCCGTGTATCAGGTTGGACAAAGTCGAACAGACTGAACGTAAAGACGGCGGATTCGGAAGCACCGGTGTAAACTGATTAAACTATAAAAAATGAAAATGTCTTTTTTTTCATCCTCAGACATAACGGCAGTTGTCTGGATTTATAACCATTTCATGTTGAATATCAAGTAGAAGAAAATCAATTAAATGTTTAAAAATAGAGCTTAAGAGGGCATTTCGTTGGTGCCTGGATTAAATCTAAGAACAACCTCGGAAATCCTAAAATGTGGTGAAAATGCCTAATAAAGATGAAAATCCTTTTGAAATCAGGATTATGTTAGGTTAAAACAACAAAGGTTAAGACTCGCCCTTCCTTGGATTAAATTTCTGGATTAAATACACCATTTGAAAAACTTGAAAATGACTAAAATTAACCCGAAATCAGATACAAACTGGCCCAGAACCAGACAATTATGAGGTTTACGAGGGTTCGGTGAAGAGTGCGTCTTGCCCTTCCTTGGATTAATTTTTTTTCTGGATTAAATACACCATTTTAAAAACCTGAAAAATGGCTGAAATTAACCCCAAATCAGATGCAAACTGGCCCAGAACCAGTCAAATATGAGGTTTACAAGGGTAGGTTAAGAGGGCGCCTCGCACTTCCCTCGCACTTCCCTCGCACTTCCCTCGCACTTCCCTCGCACTTCCCTCGCACTTCTCAAATTCACCTTGGTAAAACCTGAGAAAATGTTTTAAAATGTTGTAAAATGGTTGTAATTAGCCTACAATCAGATAACAAACTGGCCCAAAACCAGTCAAAAATGAAGTTTACGGAGGGTCGGAAATCGGAAGTGCGAGGTGTCCCAGAAACCCTGTTTCATATCTACTTACAACTCTTTTGTTCTGCCTTTGAGTTTTTATTTTATTTTACTAATTAACAATATTTTGTCACATATTTCCGTTTTCTCTTACAGAAGAACATTTGAAACAATAAAATTATCACAAAAATAACTTTGACTTAAAGCTAGCATTTTTATAGCTTCAAGTATATTTAAAAACTAGTTTTATTTCGAAAAATTACTTGCACATTAATAAATCAGAGAACCAGTCTAACTTTTTAATGTAAAAAAGAAGATAAGTAAGCAAATTTTTATTACTTAGCTTGAACTTTAAAAATATATCACCGAGCAGGAAAAAATCAATAAAGCTGTCATGAAGGCGCTATATGTGATTGATTTTTAATGCTGAACAAATAGGCAGTGTAAGCTATTTAAAATAAAGAATTTGAATTGACTTGTAATGTCACTATCCTAGTCAGTTCTTGTGGTAGGCGACCGTGGTTTCAAGGCTTGCCCTCATCAGTAGGCTTTAAATAAAAATTTCTCTCTTAAATAAAATATAGTTGGATTCTTTAAAGCGAGTTAATTCTTTAAAGCGAACATAGCACAAAAGATAAGAGACAATAATACCATTATTGGCCCCATCAAACATAAATTACATTACTTTTACCAAATAAATCTATCTATCTATCTATTCTACATGTATAATAAACCTACGAAAAACTGTGTTTTTTTTAACACAACTAACTATTTTTTTATTATTGGACCAATTTTAGCGTTAGAGCTGTCAACAAATTTCACTCATGTTAGTTGTTTTGCAATGAGGTTTCAGGTTTTTTATGTTTTTATTCTGAAGGGCACGGGAAGCCCTTAAAGTTTTTCGTTATAATATTAACAGGGGGAACAATTTTTATGGGAGTTAAATATAAAAAAGCTGTTTATAGTGAAACAGACCAACACATCTTAAAAGCTGAATAGAGTGATAAACTATCGGCACTGAAATGTAAACTGTTGTATGCTACATAAAAGGAGTGTCAATAGCAATTTCCTGTATTGTTTATTTATTTTTAATCTTTGGATTCGATTAATTTGGATTCCATTTGAATTGGATTCATTTGGATTTCATTTGGATTGGATTCATTGAATTGGATTCATTTGGATTTCATTTGGATTGGATTCATTTGGATTTCATTTGGATTGGATTTGGACACAAAAGAAGCTTATTAAGAGCCTCTACATCAAGAAAAGTTCCCTTTTTATCTAAAAACAAGTTTGGAAATTAAATTTTAAAGCAGAACATGACATTTGCACATGTGTTTTCAAACGTATGTGAACCAAGAAAAGGTATAGTTGGTTGATGGTGTAAATTTACCACGGTATCCAGTTTACTATGATGCTACAATAAAATAAAATTTTTAATTTAATGCAGAATGCTTAAAATGTTAAAACAGCTATGTTAATGAGAAAACGATAAAAAATTGTTATACCTTCATCATGTATAAAAATTTCATTGAAAATAATATATATTTGTTATAAAAATAACTTGTAATAACAATTTTAATTGAATGAACAGCTTTAACAGGAGATGAATATTCTCATGTTTGTGATTTTTTAATTCAAATTCTGCCTTGCCATGTGAATTTAAGTATAAAATATTTAAATTGTTATAAAAAATATTAGCACGAGATCATTCACCAAATCGACGGCTATAGCCTCTCCATACAAAAAAAGCCGCATTGAGTGCTGTATTGCAATATACAGGGCCGGAAAGTTGTACTATAATGTTTATTTTTTCTCTGCGTTTCTATACTTCGTAGATGTGATGTATCTAGATAAAGCATCTGTGAATGTATTCTAATAAAATTGTTCTTAGGGGTTATTAGACAGAGACTTTGAGACAGATTGGCTTAGTTACCATAATCGAATCTTAATTTGGAACTAAAAGAAATGCACCAAATTCAAACAGTTTATCACTTGGAAGTTTAGTGATGACGATTGATTGTTCATTCCCCAACAAATAGTAATTTGCTTGGCACTATGGCTTTAAAAAAAAAAAAAAAATGCAAAATAACTAAGAAAATATACCTCCCGGTACTACAATAAATGCGGCGCATTGCTCTGCACAGGTTATCCTAGTTATTACTAGGACGAGACGTGGAGCAGGAATATGTGTGTGTTGATGACACATCGTAGGCCTATCAATGCAAGCCTCGAGACCATAGGACATGTGCATAGGACATGTACAAGGTAATGTATGCCGTTTCAGTCTTCAAGGTTAAATGCTTACTCTCAATGTAAACATGTCATGCATTCGTAATCTATGGCAAAATCTTAGGAATTATACTACTGGAGATACAAGTATTCATATAATCAAAAAGAGAACTTGAAAGATCGTTGATGCGAGTTTTAAAACAACTTTATTAAAAAACTTGAGGCACTATCTAAAAGCCTAAAATAAATAAAGTATTGAACACAGAAAATGTTGCTGCTGATCCTTAAAATCGGGTTTGATGATGTTTATACGTGTCAAAGGAGGCAACTTAAATGTCAATAAAAACTTCACAAGATAATTCGTTATTCATAAACTGATGTCACATGTTAATATAGAGATTTAAGGCGAATTTCTAACTAAGGGTTTAAAAAGTTTCATGAAACTGATTATGGTTAATTAATTAATAATTAGTGGCGGTAATACATAATTTACATCATTGTTTTAAACATGTAAGGTTATATTGATAATACAAAAAAAAACTTATTATAAACAGAACTCAGGACGTAAAGAATAAAATTAATATAAAGATTCTATTAACTTATTGTTTAACATTGAATGACTCAATAAATACTTGTACACTATTGAAAAACAAAGTGTTCCATCCAAGGCTGATTCTCTTGTCTTTAATTAATACGCCACATGAAATTTAAAGAATTATGCAATTCTAACCCGGTATGAGGTACAAAACGCAGCAAGAACTGGAAATTTTATAGACGTTTTGCTTAGTTATGTGTGAGACGGTAGTTCTTCTTTCGGCCACCAGTCCCTCAGCTTCAAACTGCCCTTCTTTTTTGTTGCTAAAAAATTAAGCTCAAACATAAAATGCTGCTTCTTTTATTTTAACGATTTTGTATAGTAAATAAGTGTAATTAATTGGTAAGATGGTTCATAAACCTCTTCGCTTTTGTTTCTATACCAATCTGCAATATTTAACTTTTTTGTATCTTTTTTTACAAACACGAAACGAGGTTAAAGGGGTTATTTAAATTTGAAAAGATTTAGATATCACTTATGTCTGAAGATTTTTCAGATTGTCATATTTATATTGTAGTTCTTTAATGTGGAAAAATACCATAATACACCACGGTATTAAGATTTGCGTTTTTACATAAATAATAGTCTATCAATCAGTACAACAGTAATGACAGAGGAAACAAGTTTACTCCATTTTAAATTACTGTCCTGACCGTAGTTAGAAATTTAAAAGTTAAATTTCTAAAGATGTCGCCAAGACCGACATTTTTAAATGCTTAATGTTTGATTTAAAAATACGTGAATATCGTTCAAAAAAAGTGCCGAACCAGGATGTAGACGAACAAGGGATTGAACTGGAGACGACAAGATAATTTAAAACCACATTTTAAAACATGGTTTTACAGAAATAAAAGGAACATTTATAGGCCTAGGCTCCTCACCAAAAGTCAGGCGGCAGTTTCACGATAAAGCGCTGCACTATGGAGACAACTGGAAGCCAGACAGGAACTAACTGAGAGACACAAGATCAGGAGGAAACTGACGGCGTCCTAGCAACAAAACATCGGCTCTTGCAGCAGCGAGCCTCAAATAGATTCCCAGGTGAGGCTTCCATGACAACCATGGCTATTGATCATTGTCAACAATCAACCGAATGTTGCTTAGCAACAAAAACTTTATGTTGCCAATTAAAAAAAATCTTTTCCCTCGTGTTGGTGGCATTTCCTTTAATCTTGGTTATCAAAAGTGACCGGACCTAAAGGACCTATACAGAATTCAAAATTGGAAAGTTACATGAACAACATTTTGGGTTGTATTTTATTCAGACTATTTTATGATTAAAAGTGAACTCTTTAAGTGGGCTTTATATAATTGATCATATTACAAAAAATCACTGAATATCAAGTATTCATATTATTGAAAAAAAGCCTTTTAGTACAATAATATTTACACTACTCTATGCAAGCCTACCAGTGATTTTCAATAACTATCTATCTTGGTTTTGATTGTTTGAACATTTCATGGTTTCGGTACACAATAATATAGTAGCAGCTAACAAAATGTTTGTTATACTCCTCAAGATATTTATCAATATCTATCTATCAATATTTATCAATATCTAACACAGCTGGAGTTTTTTGTGGCAAAAAGCTATATAGGTTATTTTTGTTTGCTTTAAATTAGTTACTTTTCATTAATTTAAAAGTTTTCATTTGTTCGATTAGAGGTTCCAGTACGTAATGTTAAGCAATTTTGGACTATTATGCTTATTTGATTCTAATAAAACTTCTTGTGCGTTTGTTTACATTTACAGTGTTTATTAGCATTCATTTTATCGTTATTAAGACTTTGAATCAGTTTCTCTTTCAGGTATTTTGTGGTTTGAATTTAATATGGACTTTGACGGGCATTGTAGTACTTTTGATCACAACTATTCAGTTTTTAGGCAGCCCGACCAGCAATGCACACGTGTCTGTTTCCCAAGGGACGGGGAACGGAACTCTAGTGTCGTCCAGAGTAACGTTGCCATACAATTCCATCGAGTCACCGAATCGGTTCAATGTTTTGAGATCTGGCCGTTCCCACATGTATTCAGAAAACAATATCGGCAGGGTCGAGTCTGTGCGGTCTTATCCCAAACTTAGGAAACCTCAGTGTAAACCAAATAACAAGTGTTTACCTCCTTTTAAACCATAATTTGTAAATGAAATACATTTTTCATCATTACAATCATTAAGGATTTATTGATGGTTTTTTAAGGATTGTTAAATAAATAAATTATGAGCAGTCATTACGTCAACAGTATTTTACAAGTTAAAAATATACTCTACAACATAATTTTCTACAATGACTTGATACAATGGTGTTGAAACACTTTCTGAAGTCAGTGGTCATCGGTGCCGCTCATCGATGGCGACAGAACATCAGTTTGATCGAGTGATGCAGGCAGGGGTTAGCCGTAATCCTGTATTGATATTCAGTCCACATTAGTCGAGTCTGTCGGTATTTATTCCACGCCGGGGACTCGGTTGTTTCATATGATAATCCCCTTATTGGATTCCAGGCCACGGCTCCCACCTTATTGTCTGCTGGTAGCAACCGTTCGACTTCCACCCGGTATATTAATACAGCTTCTTTTATATATCCTGTTAAAAATTTCAAAGCTGGGGGGTTTGATTTATTAAAAGTTAGTTTTCCTATTGCATTCAGTGATCTTTGCTCAACTCATAACCTCTTTAATTACTTGTTTAAGTGGGTAGTCTACTAGAGTTTGATGTAAGAATATGATTTCAATAAATGTGATTTATAACGTTTTTCCAACAAGAAACCGACCACTTCCATTAACATTGACTATGTAGTTGCCATCGTTAACACCAGTAATAATGGGTATCTATTGCTACGTTAGAAAGCAGTATAGGCCCAATGAATACATAAATAAATGAAATTCGAAATTGTAATTACATTAATCAACGGACAAGAAAAAAGTATTTAAATCCGTTACATAAATAATGATGAAAATTAAAATTAAGCCGTAATAAAGTAATAGTGAATTTCGATGAAGTAAATTATTTAATTGATTTAAAAGTAAAGCATTGTTCTGACCTCCACAGTGTATGGTCAATCAAATTTCTGTGATAATAAAATAAAACAAGAAAAATAAAATCTAATTTTCTATGAAACATTGAAAGAAAAGTCGCTTAACCGGCATAAACGATTTGAATGTTTCCTGAGCGTTATTTACTGATGGAATACAGCACCGGCATTGCAACATAACTGTGTGTTTAACTTACTGCAATTCAATTAAATTTCTTTCTGGTGTAACAATTTTACTTAGATAAATGGTGTGTTTCAACTCTTTCAAGGATTAAACTAAGATTTCGTGAACAATTTAACTTCTTAATTTTTACTTGTTTAACGTTTTGTGGCTAGATATGTAAATTGTAGTAATTTTAAGAATTTCTAAAATTCTTTTTAAATTCAATTTTGCTATTTTATTTTATTAATGAATACGTAGTTTACAAACTTTCAAAAAACAGCAAAATCATTTCTTCACTTTAAACATAATAAGTGAATTAAACAACTTTTATCCAGCACAATTGCAACATATACATGAACATAGTATGCTGTAGAATGAAAGACATTTTTAAACTTGAAAGAGGCTATAAACGGTAGAAAGGCCAAACAGGACATAAAAATGCATTAAATGCGTCAACCGTTCCAGATCGAAGAGATAATGCCTTCAAACAAATGCCTCAGAGAGTTCCTGCTCATGGGTTGTTTTATAACTAGTTTAATTTTATCGTTGATTTATAATAAACGATGAAAGTTTAATTTTTTTTAGTTTAAGTTTAGCAAAAGTTGTAAACTTAACAATTTTAATAACTTACATTTCTTTATTCTAATCCATGTTTCTTGATTAAAAACGTTAAACTTTTTTTAGGGAGAGGATGAATAATAATTTAAATCACAAAGGTGACCAGCATGTAGTGTGGGACTTTCGCAACAAAATCTAGTGGTCTACCCACAAAAAAATCTTTTTCCTACGCCTACTATTTAAAGCCGTATTTTACTCCTTGGAATAGAGTACTAAAGTACTAGTTTTTGTCCCATGTGACTTGAATACTTAATTTTTCTACATAGGGAAAACTTAACTTTTTTTGTACCACGGGGCTAAAGTTAGTTACATAAGAATAACATTAAAAGAGAGATTAAAAAGAACATGAGCCACAGTCAGCTGTTACTTGTATTTGTTTCGTTACTCATTGTTTACTAACAGCAGTTGTAGCTACTACTAGATCTCTAGATGTAGAGATGTAGAACAGCATCTCTAGTACTAGAGATGGCCGTGGCAGTGTACGTTTTTGTTTACATTTCGCTTGGGTAGGCTATTAACCTAAGAAGTATAGTCGGGAGCAGGCGTGTCAAGGTCAAGTCTTTTAATAAGCCAGCTGATTTTTGCTCATTTAACTACATGTTAATTAGCTTGACCTTCACCCGCCTGTTCTATTGCCCCCGACTATAGTCCCTAGAAGTACAAATAACTATATTGGCTTACCATCAATATCGGTTGAAAACTCTAGAAGACGTTAATTGCATCAAAATCATATAGCTAATTACTCCACTGTGATTAAGTACGATATGGCAAAAGTAAGGTTATAAAAATATATTTAACAGCTACGGTAACTAAAGATGTTATATTTTTTAATGAATTTAGTTTTTCATAAGAATTTCACTGGCCCGGTCTTTTTGAATACACGCATCATTCTCTTTATATGGCAAATAAATCATGAACGGTTAGTACTGAAATTGTAGGGTTTCAACCATACATTAATGTAGGCCTATAGGGTAGACTTGTTAACCAACAAAAACTGTGTCAATCTTTCAGCTCTTAAAACTCAGTAACTGATGACATCAAATAAGAGTTGGGTTTAATTTAAAGGAGGATCAAATCTATTATTTTGAAACGCAGTCGCGGCCCCCGGGAACCTTGAAACCTCTTCTGACTTTTATGGATGCAGTTAGAATGATATCAGTTGGGACCATTTACTTATCCCCTCCCCATCCTGATGTAACATGGATATCTGTTCGTTCAAACGTTGTTTTAATATACACATTTAAAACCATCTAAAATGTACATTATGTTATTCTTTCCAATAATAAATTATTTTACCTTTTTTATTAAAAAAACAATTGTACTGTCAGTGATTTTTCACAAACAGGAAGAAATATATTGCAAAATGAGCGATTTGCGCACGGGCGTCCTAGTAATTTGGAGTAACTCAAGTTTAATGAAAATATTGGTGTGGTTATTGTCTTATCCATTTACTTACAATGAATGTAACTATTAATTTATTTATAAGCATGTAAAAGTTAAATTAATATGCATCGTAAATACAATACGGAAAATACCTAAATAATATAGGATGAAAGAAAAAATACACTAAAAATTAAGTGCTATATATAAACTAAAATTCTCATTTGAATAATATAATAAGTGTTATTAAGCTGTATCCTTTTAGTGAATTTCGGCCTGTGGGATTACGCTGGTAGACATGCTGGTAAGACTTATGAGTAGCCCGGGGCCATTTTAATTTGTTCATTTTGAGTTTTTCGACCTAATTTTTTAAAATTAAATAATTTTAACTGAAACATTTTAAAAGGCCTTGAAAAACACTAATAATTTAGCATATTGCATTTTTTACTTAGCATAGGCCTAATTGTTAATGGATGAAATACAAAAATGTGTTTTTAAGTTATTCCTAATGGAAATCAACAAACCCCTGTATCTTGCTTATTTATTGAGATAATTTAATCAAATTTGGTAAGTATATTACCTAGACAGAATTTAACTTATACTTAATTGCACACCCCATAAGGCGGCAAACCTACATACTGACCCCCATGGGATTTATGGGAAAATAAAAAATGCCAAATTTTATTCAGTTTTGTGTTTACATTCACCAATGAGAGTTGAACATCCTTTGTCAAACAATACCTCATGGCACCAACCTAAATTCTCATTTCTATGGTTTTTTTTATGGGGAAAGTAAAATATCCGAAATTCCATCGGAAATTAGATGTGGAGGCAGGTCTGCTGTGTTTTAAATACTTGACAGTTTAGGCTAATAGTATCCCACGTAACAAATATCCTTGTTTTCAAGAACCAATTTCTTATTTCTATTTTTACAATTTAAATGTAAAGTAACATACAGAAATGCTCGTCCATGTCAATTTTTTGAAAAATACTAGTATGTTGAATGTAAAAAAGATATATTTAAAATCTAAATTATCATTAAAAAATCTAAATAAAAAATGTTTTAGTCCTTACTCTAAGAAATTTTAATAATACAAGAGAACTTTAGCGCTACATTAACTCCGAATGGAAAGTAGGATTAGCATAATAATAATAATGGAATGTTTGCTACCACGAGTGTCGTTTTATGTATTAAACAATTTGTAAGATTTTATCTCTACTATTCTTTATTTTATCTTGTTCATTAATCCGTGTTAAAATTGTTCCACCCTTTTAAATAATTAACTGATTGTACCCGTGCTTCGCGACGAAGCGTTAAGTGGAAGTAGATGAAAATTTAATTATTAACTTACTCACTTCTATGAGTAGCACAGTTTTAGTTTTTTTCCTAGTGAGAGGCAGGAAAATGCATTTTGCTCACGGGGGCCAGCCTCTAGTGTAGGACTCCCTAAAAAAACCGGATATACCCACTAAAATACCTTAGAATTTCGACCAGGCGGCGATCTGTAGTACTTATTTAATACGTTAAGGGTTTTTTGTGTAGAGAACTCCTCCTACAATCTTTAACCAATTTTCAAGTTTTGGTTGTCGTTGGATCTTACACATTTGGAACTTAGTCTGTAGTTGTTTTCGCCAAACACTGGTGAGAATCGATTTGAAAATCCACCATTAAAATCTCAAAATTTCCCTTAACATAACATTTTTTTTTTTTAACTCTTTATTTTGGCCAAGTGACAAAATGCCATGACAAGCCCTCAATTGGAATAAAATTATGATTTTAAAAAACTAAACAATAGAAATTTTACCACAAAACAATCAAATAACAAAAGAATTAAATATGGATATTTTCACTTTTGATAAATTCAAAGATAACGTCCAAAACTTCAAAATTTTCATATGATAAAATAGATAAAATATTACAAGGAAGTTCCACTTTCAATTTCGTTAAATCTTTGATCATTTTCTTCCTTTTGTCTTCATTAAAAAGCATGCATGCAAAAAGTAGATATAAACTATAAACTATAAACTATAACTATAACTATAAACATAACATTGGGATTGAATAAAGCAGTTTAATCATCTGTTAATGTTCAGCTGTAAATACGTGTAGTTTTTGGTAATTACATATATTCACAATATTTGATTGGTCGAATATCATTGATTTAGAACTTAAAGTAACATTTGTATTGTATCAAAATAAATTGCTCGATTTCGAGCCACACATATACTATAGTTTATTTTTAAAACAGTACACAATACATTTGCAGCTGACACACCACATATTGGAAATGTCGAAGTTATAGGTGTGGGTAGCAAATAGGTTAGCGTATGAATTGTATATTACACGATCGATTCGCAATTAAGTTGCAGATACCGAGTTAAATGAACGTTACTGGCCATCACATCGACCTGGGAGTCCACATGCTAATGCGTTCGTCGACGCGCCGCCCCCTGATCGCTTATTAATCCTCTCCCAACAACAGAACAATCACACTCCAACTTTATTTAATCTCTCGTCCAAATGTTTAATCCTAGTTTGTAACTGCTGATGTAATTTAAAATTGTGTCGACATTATCAAACGATAAAAACATATCAGGCATGTATATCAGTGAAAAATATAGGACAACTGTATTACAATAATTATGTCAGAGCTAGCGGTTTTTAGCAGATTAACTAATAGTGAATATGTTGTACATTACACAAGCTAAATTGTTGATTTGTTAAGTCATAATGGCAGCTTTGAACTTTTATATGCTAACTTTTCAGGGTAACAATATGAATCAATTAGAAGAATAACTATTATGTAATCCAAGTTCATCAACGTCCATAATTATTAATTCTACTGATTAATATAAAGTGGTTAAAAGAATATTCATTAATTTTGAAGACCTATTTATGACGTTTATTCATCAAATATATTTTAACAAAATGTTAACAAATTTTGAAGCTTTCAAAGCTGACGCTTTGGTTGACGTAAGAATCACCAAGGCCTTGCTTGGCCTTTTGCAGATGTGGATTGTGAAAATTTAGCAAATGAGGAATCGTTTACACTATAATTTATGCTTGAGTAGAAATACTCATCAAAATATACTACTATTTTCAAATAAGAGTGTAATTCGTGTTTAGCTTGTCACTCATTGTTAATATATTCCAAAAAATGCCTATCACACAATGACACATCTAACGCGTGTATTTCATAAAACACATCGCAATCAGTTGAAAGCCACGCTGTGAAACAGATAAGAGGATTATCATCTGAAACAATAACGATTTTGCGACATGAAATAAATTTTGATGGGAAGAACAGAGCTTAGCGAGCGCTTGTGGAATACCAATAACGGCTTACCCGGAGCTCCGATGTACCGATACACGGTGACTTTTATAACTAACAAGGAGGCATTGATACACACTTTCAATCTGACCCCTCTCGAAAAGCTATTGTCTTTTCTAATTTAATTTCATAATTTTTTATAATCCATAGAACACTAATACAGCCATTAGAACCACACAGGCCAATTAAGAAACGATTAGGTGGAGTCTTCTTCCCTCGAGGAAGTAAACAGTCTGTTTGAAGTTGTTTAAGCTTCCTTGAAATTTCATCAAAGTTAAGTGTTCTTGGCTTGAGTGGATTAATAAGTGTCTTGGCCCGTGATACACTGTCTTTCACTGTAAGTTGATACACATTTGATGGAGTATTGAGATATTTTCAGTACAATTATATGAAAGTCTTTTAAGCAGTATTTTGAAAGTAATCATTAAAAATACAGTACATTTGTAAACAAAGTTTGGAATGATGAACCAAATACTTGACTTTGTGTAAAAATACAAATACTGTATTATTATTTTGACCGCTTAATTTTGCTAGGGAAATTCAACTGGAAAATATTTACATAAAAAACAACTATGAAGTCCGTCGGTAAAAAAATGCATTTTTTGTAATATATTCGTGAGAAACTCATCTACAATCTACAGTACAATTCAAAGAAATTTAGCTATATGACTTATCAAACAATTTTGTTGATTATGCGGTGACAGACCATCTATTTTTGTTTTCAGTCTAACTTAAAAATACATCTGAAGGTAATCTCAGGTATTTAGTTCCAATTCACTTTTAAAAATCTTTGTAATGAATGTTGGTCAACATTTTAAGCGCCCTCTAGTAGTAGTAATTTTAATGAAGGCTAGGAGGGCAAAGCCCGAATCAAAATGACATTTTAATCATAATTTGCACACGCGATAGATCATAAGGTTTAAAATGGCACCTAAATCTTTAATATTGGCTAAGTAGGTCGAGAGAAAAGGGATGTAACCGACAAAACCCTTATTGAATTAAGAAGACTAGAGATCACCGCCTGATCGAAATTTGACCAAAAGTTCAAATGATATGGTTGAGTCTGGACCCAATCAACTTAAAAATATTTTATAAGTGAAACCACAGGATCTAGAATGTGAAACCACTGTATCTACGATATAGTAAAACATCTGTTTTCCCGGTTTTGCTATGGCAAAACAGCTGTTGTAAAAACAAATGCTAAAAAATTAGGAAGAACAGATGTTTTAGTTCTAAAAGGTTTTTAAGCTTCTTGGGTCCAGATCAACTGAAATTTTGATCGAATTTCGATCAGGAGGTGATCTCTAGTTTTAATTACAACACTAACGCTCCTTTCACACATCACGTTTTTAGCCGTGCGGGAAAAATCGCACGATTTAAAAACCGTCCAACACACCGTACAAGTAATTGTCAGCTGGTTAAAAACAGTTGCCGTGCCTGTGTGAAATGTCTCATAAGATTCTATTGGAATGTCCGCCGTGCGATTTTTAATCGTACGGGCAAAACCGTGATGTGTGAAAGGAGCGTAAGAGCTGTCTAATGATTCAATCAATTATCCTTCTTCCATAAGATTAATATTGAAACTTGGAAACCCTTTAGGGTGTAGCCCTGGGGTCCGATGTCAATTAATTATAATGGGACTCTGCTCATCTACAGGATGACACATTTCTGGCGGTGTGCAAGGGTTTCTCCTATGATGCACACAAGCTGAGAGTAAAAGGTAGAAATGAAACATACTCACCTGTAGGTCAAATATATAAAATAGATAATATTGTGAGAGAAAGTTTGTCTGATTTGTCTCTTTTAGCCACCTCAAGGTTAGCTTGACACACGAGTCTTGCACATGAGCTCGTTTGCTATTTCAATCGCCTTTCAGTACAGTAGGCCTACTATTATACAGTTATGATTTATATTCTGTTTTTCGTACTTCAAAGCCTATGAAATTTTACCACGTGTTTATGGAAAACGGTAAAAAGCTTTCACTGTATTCATCAAAATGTGATCTCATTTTAAAAATATCTCTATCTATATAAAACTATAAAGTTCAACCCATATTTTATTCAGGACTGTGGAGAACATATTACATTACAGCAGTTTTCACCAGTCCTGTATTTTATTAACGACTTATTTGAATCATCAGCTCCTAAAAACATTAAACTTTGAAATCTTGTGAGATAGAGCTCTGATGTCCTATAAAAATAAAATAAAACTACAAGCTTTTTCCTGCACTGGGTTTATTCTAATAAAACTTTAGTTAAATTATTCCTGTACTATATTATTGTGATGATTCGACTGATGGACACTTTTATTTAAAGAAGTATATAGTGATGTTTAATTGGTGACCCATACACAAACACACTCAATTTACTATTTATTACACCGTTTCATAATTTATAAACAAATACTTAGATATACATTGAGTAAAATTATAATTTAAAGATGAATAAATATAATAAACTTGTATATATAGATACATACAGATATTATATATATATTATATATATATTATATATATATTATATATATTATATATATTATATATATATATATATATATATATATATATATATATATATATATATATATAAACACAATAAAATAAATTTTTCTCAGCTTGTGTGCATCGTGGTAGAAATTCACGCATCCCGTTACAAAGGTATCGTCCTGTAGGGGAGCAGAATCACGTTATAATATGCACATTTTTAAGTAATTGGATATAATAATTACTGAGATTTAAGTCATTCATTGTATATTCAAGGTACAAATGGGTTAATACTTGCTATTTACGAGTATTTATAAAAACATACAAGGCAAAACAAAAATACAGAATATAGCAATGCAACTAATAAAATTATACAATTAATTGTTGTTGAGAACTAGCCTAAAACATTTCTTGGGAAATGTAAAAATTGTGAATTTTATCATGTTAACATTTGTTTCTACAACACACAATACAAGTCTTCGGTGTTTTAAGCCAGGCAACGTTGCTGATCAGCTGATGCAGATGGTGTTTTGTATGTTTTCACCTATCTCGTTTGTGATAAGAGATAACCAGCTGTTGATAAGGTAAGCCGGGATCATCTGTCAGTAGTCACAGTCAAGTTGTTTTGCATTATCACGTTATAACTGTGGATGCAATAGATTATTATGACATTTTCTTATTATCTTTTGTTGCATTTTCCCCATAAGAAGGAAATAAATAATAGTCCAAGGATAGTTTTAACTTTAGATAATCTTTTAGCATCTGATAGATATTTCTAGGTTTACCACTTTGTATTTTAAAATGTCAAACTTGAAAAGCTGTTTGAAGAAGGTGTATACATCCAACCGGTCAAATAGTACACCGGCCCAAACATCCCTGGAGGCTGAAGACTCAGTGGAAGCTTTACCGGACAACCCACGGAGGACTTTGAGACGGTCGAGGTCTGGGCGGGTGAAGGCCATGGTGAGGTCGAGGTCCATGGTGTCAACCTACGACTTCAGGGTCTGCGACGAAGAGAGTGCGAGGGAAGTGGAAGTGGACAGTGAGCAGAAACGCGAAGTTGCGGACAAGGAAGCAGTCAGAAGAAGAATCGAGAGAGCTTTGCTAGCAACTTATGACAATGAAAAAATTGACAAAAACAGAAAGTGGGAGGATGTGTTATCGTAAGTAAAAAGACTTTGTTTAGTGAGAAAGTATAGTGAGTTTAAAATTAATAACATTTATATTAAAAAGTGTACTTAATTATAAACACTACTGATTGTTTTGTTATGAAAAAATCATTTGGTTACTCATACAGAGATTTCATTATAATTTTCACTGTTAGGTATAACTATACCGTCATTGTAGCTGACCGGTAGCACAGAAAATTTTATAAAAATGTGATAGATTATTTTTCTATTAAGAAAACTTATTGGAAATTTGAATTTTTAGCTAAAACGGGAATTTGATCAAAATATGGCAAGCAATGAGCAAAAACCTAAAACATTTCTCAAAATAAAAACACTTGGCATTTTTAGTACTTTAGCTTGGTTGTCTTTTAGGAATCACGATATCTTGAAGGCCTTACGAGTGTTCTATGGGAGGATGGCTTACTTTAAAATACGTCATCTAAAACTTAAGAGAATACCTTTAAAAGTATGTTTAATTTAAAACTATGTTTACATTATTCTTTATAAATAATACCGTGTATTGAGAGTAATTTAAAGAGAGTAAGAGTACTGTTACAGATTTGAACACCTAACACTTACTCATACATAAATAGAAACAGCTCCAGTTAAAACTTATAAAATAAATTTTAGTTTATTTTGTTTCAAGATAATTTTCACCTTCAAAGTATATAACATTTTTTTATTATTTAAAGCAAATTACTTATAAAGCCAACTTTGATGATCTATGTATAGTATCATTGTTTAATAAGTGTTCAAATATATTTAAATCAGCCTGAACTCAGGGTTTGAACATATTTTAGATATATTTGAACTCCTATATAACCATTTTTCTATATAGTCCGATCATCCCCGTGGACAGAAATGATGAATATATAACCAGTCCCACATCTCCATATTAAATTTGATCAAAATCTAGTTACACTTACAAGTTAGGCCTACTCGGTTTACAGCATAAAATACATAGTTACTTTTGTCAGATATGTATCTAGGAAGTGGATTTTATGTATAATGTGAATTTATATACACATTTTAAATATGTTTGTGAAGGTATCTTTTCGTAGCCTGGGGATATAAGACAAAACCTAGTTCTTTGCTTCCAACCTTTTATTAGAATAACAGCCTTTTTTCAATAGTCAAAATACACTTAAAACTTCCAATGCCGCCCTAGACCATGCTATTACATGTTTTTTAAATAAAAATTTGCTAATTTAATTTTTATAAATGTTGCCAATTCACACATTATAGCTTTTTTTAATAACTTGAGAAATATTTTTCAAATACTTTAAAATGTACAGCCTCTTTTTTTTTAATCCGGCATTGCTAGTCTACACAGCTTAGACACACACCATATGAGCGGTAAATTTTTCTCTATCGTTTTACTTGGGTCATTTTATATAAGATACCCAAATATATTTTGTTATTACTTTCTTGTTCTCCATTACGTGATGAATGCTTCATGAACAATACTGTATATTAAAACAACTTTGTATATATTAATTTATAATATGAGATTAAATGCATTATATGTAAACTGTCATCATAACAATGAAAATAATTTTGACGTAGCGTCAGCCGCGTTAGCTGTTAAAATTTATCTTTACTGGATTCGATCCATGCAGCATTTTCGTTGATGCGATGAGCTGACTGTCAAGAGTTATAAAATAGCATAACAATTATTATTTTAGATTTGGACAAATTTACCCTAAGGTTCCAAAGGTCACAATATTTTTCTAAGTTTGCAATCATGTGTTGGAGACCGGTCGGCGGCGTGGGCGCTAGGATTATAAGGTCGCCTGCAAATAACAAAATATTTATTCTATCCCTCCCAATATTACATCTCCTCACCCAGTTCAAAATAAATGTGCGGTCGAAAGACAGAATTTTCTTTCCCGCCACAAGGAAAATTCCCTCAATACCTTCCTGATTTCCTTGACTTAATTCACAATCAGATATTATTTTAATTCGCCCTTAATTGAGAGTAGAAAATATCGCTAGTGATCGTGTTACTTCCCCCACTTGCGATTGGAAGCGCTTCTTGTTACATCTCAAACATCAAAATTCGAATATTTGTTAACGAAAAATAAAATTAGCATACAGTGACATGAGATATTAAACAGGTGCAGTTATTTTCAGTGGTTGTGATTGGTTAGATTCTTGGCCGTGGGAGAAAGGGGGAAAATAGGGGAATTGAAATGTGCGTTTCAACCGAAAATTTATTTTGAACGATGCAGTGCATTGCCAGCTTAAAACCATTTTTTAATCCTTTAAACAGAACAGAATTTATGACTTTTTTATTGTGAAGGACTGGCAAAGCTTAGCAAATTATTTTAAAACTGCATAGTTTTATAGGTTGTGTCCGCAGCAGAGTTTAATTTAGTATAATACATAAAAAGTCGGTAATTTATAACTTGATGATGTTTATGATTAGTAAAGAGTAGTTTGTGTTTAATTTTTATTTTCGCTTAAAATTATTTTTGGTAGCGAAACCTTAGTCAGGAGACTTTGCTATATTTTGGTTCTCTATAATGTCGTTAAGGGCGAAATTGTTTTTATGATATGGTAAGGAGATTTATGATATTACTTGTATTTATTTACTTTGTGCATGTTTCGCATATTTCAGTGTAAAGCTATCCTAACATACGGCTACTGTAACCATTTTTTATATGCTGAATACATTGTCTTTATTGTGGAAGATATGTGAATAATTAATAAAGCACCTTTTCATTTCATCGTTTGTTTTCATTAATTCTTTCCAAAATAGCGTATCAAATAGAATAGTACCAACAGCCTGTTTTGTTTACAAAAATTTACTTTCAATCAGCAGTCTTGTTAAACATAAGTCTTACATCATACATCCGCCGGCACTCAGTTGTCCACCTAGGCGGCGTCCTTTCTGCGCTCAGTAGTCCACCGAAGCGGCGGAGAGCTCGGTATCTTGTCTGACGGAGTCAGGGCAGCAATCTTAAACTAAGGCTTCGACTAGGTTATGTTTTGTAAGGTCAAGGAATGAATATGGACTAGTCAGTGGGTGTGATAGTTTATTTACAAACTCTAGAAAGCTTTCCATACGGTAGAAACTATATTCAATCAAATGCGCAGTTTTAGCTTAAAATGTCTTTTAAATTCATTACATAAGTTCACATGGCAGGATTTGAAAAAGATTTTCCTCAAATAATCTGTTTTTTTTACGTTCATATTTTGACAGTTTGTGAAATGTTTAAACGTTTGATTTAAGGTTGTGCAGCCAAAGTATATTTTATTTTATCATGTGAATGATACTCTCGAAAGTAAAAAAGTGTGGAACAATTAAAATGTTTGTAATGTTTGTAAATTAGTGTTTTGACAGTTAGCCACTTGGGGCAACTTGGCCATAGTCGTGTTTATTCTTTTTGGACAAGTGCAGGAGATGTGCGCAATTTAGAGTAGTTTTATCAACCAAAACTAACTTCGAATGAAAATATTTAAGCATTGATGAATTGATTACAACCACAGAATTTGTTTTGTTTATAAACATGTCAGCACCGACTGCGTTTATGATTAGCCCTACCATTTCCGATCATTATTAAGCCTTCATGATTTTAAAAGGTTAATGCATACTCATAATTTAAACTAACAATATTTCCAGTAATTATAATTATTGACCATGTTTTTAGAATGAATGAAAACAAAACTATCAAGGTAAAAAGGATATACAACAATTTTTAATTACAATTGGCAATTTCAATATTAAAATAACAGTTTATTAGGTCTGAAAAGTACTATTTATAACGTTATAACCATATGAGTTACCTTTTTACGTATAAAATGACCCATTTAGTAATAAACTTTTCTATAAGAGTTTCATGACCTCAAGAGTCATCTTCACCTTTGGGCCAGTAGCCCATTGTTGCACAGTTGGCAATGTTAACCATAAGGCTTTTAATGCAAAACATGGTATTTTATGCCCCTGTTTCGGACGCCGTTTTTCAACAGATTTTCTTTAAACTTGGTAAGTGTATAGTTGAATAGTTATATTAGGCCCCTCATACCTAAAAATTTTGAAAACTTAACAAATATTACTAAGAAAAATCGAGTTACTTTGCAACGTCACAGAGAGTAATATTTATTAAAATTTCAAAATTTCGAGGTATGAGGGGCCTAATATAACTATTCAACTAAACACTTACCAAGTTTAAAGAAAATCGGTTGAAAAACGGCCTCCGAAACAGGGGAATAAAATACCATGTTTTTTCATTAAAAGCCGTATGGTTAACATTGCCGACCGCGCAACAATGGGTTACTTTCCCAAAGGTAAAGATGACACTTAAACTGTGCATAATTGGAATGATCAGATATTTGTTTAGTCTGATTATAAACAAATTAATATCGTCTTAAGGTAACACGGAGGTCTCATGAACGATTTCGAAGTGAGGTTAATGAGTGTCTGCTCTTGTCACTGATTCAGTGAAGAGAATGATCCTCGGGTACCTACCTAATTTGGACTTTGTAGGTACCAATAAGTGTTACCATGCATATGTAAATGTAATATATTCTACGTGTAAAGTGAGAAGAATAAGTAAAATCACCATTTTATATTTCCAAACATAGAATTAGTGCTGTCCAGCAACTTACTTTAAACACACATGAAAAAGACAATTAATTCCCTGGAAAACTTCCAGGTTTAATATTTTGAGCAGAAGATGATTCTTTTATCTTAAATTAATCTTTACAAGCATCTTAAACTATTAGGGCAGAAAAATACCTTGCAGTGAATCATGAGCAGTTCAGTGAAATAGATTTCAAAATATTTAAATGATATTTTGCACAGTCATACTCAAATCTAACTTTAATTGCAACACCATTCCGACTTTTCGGGGATTAGGAATGCGGTTTTCAATTAAACACCTTTAATCGTTATAGTTGATGAATCACATTAAAAGTAGACTTAAATTGGACGTAGACTCAACTCTTCGCTGCGTTCTCTATTGTCATTGAAGGCATTGAAGGACGTTGAATCAGCAACTACTTCTTCAATCCGTTCCAATCTGTCAGCGTAACTCCACAATACAACGGAGAAATAGACTTTCAGCGCACTCAAAAGCGCAAGGAGAAATGGCATGACTGCTAAATTTGAGAATGTCTCTAAAAAATACATTATAAAACTGATACACTGGACTACAAACATAATCACTGCTGGAATTCCGATGTATCCGGAGTCATGAACTGGCACTGCGTAAAACAAACAAACGGCGATGATAATGTTGAACAATAAATCCAGGATGAAAGTAATTTTTTGGTTTACATAGCTTACACGCGGACCAAAAGTTAACTGACATATTTTGGGCATCATGATAAAGAGTATAAGGTCGAGCACTGAGTTAAACACTAGAAACACTGCAATAAGGATGACACCGACCTTGAGTGGTATGACTGAAAAACATTTGTTCACTTTTGGTGCCATTTTAAATGGTTTGTAAAGTTGGGAATGTCATTAAAATTGAGAATTATAAAGAAAAACTATAACCCCTATAAAGGAAAATAAACAATTTCAAAGTACCAGCTGTACAAGTGACGTTTTTAAGTTAAAACTGGGATTTATATAGTTTTAATTTGTCTTCTTCTCTTTAGTCTTGATTAAAAAAAGGACTAGAGATATCAACAATAACAGATTATACAAGTAATAAATTATTACAATAATACGCCTGCAATCATCGCCCTCTACTCCGTGGACCCCCCGTCGAGTGTCGCCGCCTCTGACCGCAGAGCGCCGCCGCCTAGAGCGACAAGTAGACTACCGCGGAGTACCGCAGGGGAACCCCGCTGCTGTCACCGCCACGTCCCGTCGGATCTTATTTGGACAGCCGGTGTTTTAGCCCCACCGCTCACCCAGACGTTCCAGGTCTCCGCCTTCACCCGCGGCACGCGCCGGCTCTTCGCACCAGATCACTCTCCGGCGCCAGATGTCTTGCTCCTCCTCCCGGGCCTCCAGACGCTCTCACTTGGCGGCCAGCATTTCCAGTAGGTCGCAGTCCCCGCATCGGCATCACCACTCTCCGCGCCGTCGCACAACTACATCAGCAGCTGACAAAGCTAACTCAAGCTGTGCAAATAATGGTGCAGGTTCAACACGCCGCTCAGCGTCTCGCCCCGACTGCCTGCGACCAAGTTCTTCCTGGTCCAATTAGACCTCCGGCGGATCCCCAGTTCGACTGGCAACGTTAATTAGTCAGGCTCCTGTGGCCCTGTTTCCTGCCGTCACGGAGGGCCAAATCCAACTCCTCGTTGCGGGTCTCCTTGCGAAGCTGCCGCTGCTCACCGGCCGCGACCACCATGACGTGGCCTTCGTCCTGAATATGGCATCCAACTACGACGCACTGGACGCTTTCTCCAAGAACGTCGTCTACAAGCGTCTCAATCTGCTCTACATCCCAGCGCCAACCAGGCCCACCGCAATCCAGGCCTCTGCAATCCCGACAGCGACTTCCGCCGTCTTCCCTCCTGGGTTCCAGCCCGTGCCGGCCCCGCCTTATCATCCCCGCTAAGGTTCTCGCCACCGGGACGACCAGTCTCAAGGCCAGCAGCGCCAGTCGCGCAACTACCACGGCCGTCGCAACAACAATGGCACGGCCAACCCTGCCCCTGCGGCCAACGCCAACAACAATAATTAGTAAGTTTTGTTCGTACTTTCCATAGTTTTCTTTGCTTTGTTCGATTTAATTTTTGTTTGTTTCATTGTTCTTTATTGGATTAACTTTCTTTGTTATTGTCAATTGCTAGGGAATGAACTTTGCCTCCTGGCCGCGCGCCCCATTTCCTTTTGGCGTTCTCTTCCCTATGGTACTTGTTTGCCTACTGGCCACGCATCGCCTTGGATGCTCTGTATTGTTCTTTTCATTATCTTCAAATTTTCAATGATTGTATTTTAAAAATAAATTAGTACTGTCCTTCTCACACCTTTTCAAGGTGGGGAAGGTCGAGGCCTCTTTTGCCTCCCCGCCACGTCCTCGCGGCGCTGCCGCGCCCGTACGTCGTACTCTACGCCGTCGTCGGACGAGGTGGAGTGTGCCGTGCAGTCATCGGCAGGACGTGGATGAGGGAGGACCTCGACATTTGGTGCTCAGTTGATGACACGTTCCCGAACATCACCTCCCGTTACACGGTCTCGTGCCCGATTGCAATCATCGACCTCTACACCGGGGACTCATAATCATAATGGGGGGTGAGGGGGGTCAAGAATAATCAGTTCAGTTGTTCAGACTGTTCTCGAGACGGTGGTCGGGGAGGCGCGAAATGTCGTCGCTCAAACAAGCGGGTTTCTGTTGAGGTGATTAATCTGGATCTTATTGGCGCATTAATTAAATAATTAAATTAATTAATAATTAACAATTAAATTATTGGGGCTTACGTTTTATAAATCAGTCAATCCAAAAGCTTTGCTATAAAAATGGATATCCGGGGAACTATGGTAGGAGCACCAAGGGCGTACCCGTTCTCGGCAGCTGAAGGAACGCCTTTGCCATACGATACACTGGTGTCAATAAATTATAGCAAGCAAAACGCTAAAAATACAACAAACCAAAGCATTGTGAACCAAGACGATATCGGTGGAAATCTAATGAGTGACCAAAACTTCTAGCGAGGCAGCTTCGCAAGCAGTATGAGCAATGATCTCAGTCAAGCCAGTGCTTGTGACCTTCAGTGCTTCAACGAAGAGTGGGAGAAAGTCCTTCAAATCGTACAGGGGGGATATTCTCAGATGAAATTGTATTGCAAGGAGAAATTGTAAAGTCTTACGAGGTCGAAAAGAACGAAAATAAAGCTGTGAAGGAGGGCATTGTCAAACTGACCGCTCTGTTCTTCACAATGAAGATTATGTGCGAGAAAGAGGATGATGCACAAGACAATTTTTAAATTTGCGGTAGGCATTGAAGAGGCCATACCGAGCGTACAAAAAAAGGTGCCGGTCGAGAATACGTTGCCTATGGACACCGTTCTTGCGGCCGGCACTTCAGGCAAGCGGAGATATCTGTCACCGGGGACCAGACCAAGCCGGGCAAAACCCGAAAGAAAAAGAAACCGTGTAAAGCTGGAATGGTCTCTTCTCCCATCCAGGGAGTCGTGACTGGAAAACCCAATTCTGAAAGCCATGTTGCTAGGGTGGTCTGTTCGAGACAGACTCTGAAGGGGGATGTTCTCCTCTGGCTGGGAACGACATGCAACATGCAACTGATCATTCAACTAAGACTGGTCGAAAAGGCAATGCTTGTCGTATGTGGAAAAAGCAAAATGTTTGACTCAGGAACAAGGACTGTACTTGCAACACCTGCTACTAAGACTGTGTTCTAGGTGGTGTTGGTACTTGGCGGACAATAAAACAAGCGACAATATGGCGGCATAATCATATGACTTCGTTAATTGCTATTGGCCAAAATCGACAAAAAAAAACACCATGAGACCTGTGGGTATTATTTTGCCCAAATCGGCTGCTATTGGTTTTTTAATGTTTTGTCACTGTTCTCGAGACAGTGGTCGGGGAGGTGCGAAATATAGTCTCCCCAAACAAGCAGGTTAATGTTGAGTTGAGGGATCTTGACTCTCTCTTTGAGTCACCTGAAGTTGTCAAGGAAAGGTTTTAACCTTCTTTAACCTTTTAAAAAAAGGTTAAAACCTTTTTAACCTCTAAATAAAAATTTTTTGTGTGAAAACCTTTTATTGGAGGTTTTTGCCGGCTTCAATAAAACACGAAAACTCTCCGTTAATTGACTTAACAAGTGGTAATTAAAGATGGCAAAATTTTTAAGGAAGAGGTCATTGGGCTTCTTAAATTTTGCCATCTATGAGTGGAATTTCTCATCTGCGCGGTGAGTTTGAGGACTGTACCTTTAGGTGGTTCAAGTGCCTTGATTATGGGCACAGTCACAGTGAGTGCAAACTAAAAAAGGACCAGTCCGCTCTTTGATACAAATGCAGGTCTGTAGGACACGACCATAAATCTTGTGCCAACCCAGGCCACTGCTTTCTCTTCAGTGGAAGGAAGCTGGAAGTTGCATACGCAGCAGCCGACCATGCTGCTCATTTCTAGGAATGCCCATTTTTAGGCTTGCCTTAACAAGTCGAGCAGCAACCACTGAAAAAGCAAAGGTTTAAAAGAAGGACTAGAACCAGAAAGGCCCAACTCCTGTGATGTAAATTAAAGTCCCCCCCCCCCCAAAGTAATGTAACAAACTGTTCGGGGAGACAAAGCCTGGGAAAGATTTGGGATTGTGGGTATGGTTTTGGTGAGTCCTAACTTCCTATAATAAATATGTCGTGACATTACAAAGTACTTCAGTTATAATTATATTTTTTCCACCAGTGTTAATGACGTTATTGTCATATTCAAAACATTAAAATATATTTGGAAACAATCCTATCCAATCCACTAAACTTATAAGAAATTTAAGTAATGTAATTGAGAAATATATAACATATCATATAACATATCATTCTTCTTCATCCCCTGTAAGGATGTGGAAGGTAGGAGTTACATTAACAGTTTGCTCAATAAGGTATGACAACATTGTAATACAAAAACTGTCGTTCAGTCTTAAGCTGAGAGCTTTATGAAACATATCAATGGCTTCCACAAAGTTTCCTTGCAGAGCTTGGACAAACCCGATGCTAGCGAGAGTAGAGGGGTTCTGAGGCAAAATAGCGAGAGCTCGACGATAATAGATTAAAGCTTCAGTGTAATTCTTTTGTTTGCGGAAAGTGTGTCCAAGATTGTTGAGTAGTGGTTCCCATTTTTCAGCTAAGCCTACCATCACTTGATCATTCGTCTTTTGTAGTTGGTCCATCGCCGACAAGAAGCGCTTCTCTGCCGTGCTGTAATCTCCAATTTGATAAGCGGCTGTTCCTAATTCGTGAAGAACAAAAGGATCATTTGGAGCTATTAATAAAGCTTGAGTTAAAAATTTCTCTGCTACTTTTCCATCATTTATCAATCCGCACTGCGCACCAGCATAAAGAAGGGGCAGATGACACCCTTTCATAAGCTTAGCAGCTGAAAAATACACACCCATCGCTTGGTCGTGTTCATTTTCTTCAACAAATGAATGGCCATATAAAAGCCAAGCTGGTCCAAAATATCTATCCAAATAAACAGCTTTGCTAAGATATTTACGAGCTGTGGCGTAACTGGCATTTAGGAAGTAGTAACAACCGACTGCATACCAAGAAACTGCATTGTCAGAAGCTAGATCCACTAGATTGTGAGCCAGGTAAAACAGGTCGTTAGTTTTCTTGAGTTCTACGAGGCAACTAATATGTATTGGAAGTGTATGTTTATGAAATGGGTCATTATTCAAAATGTCTTTTGTTATACTGTGACACTGGCTGTAGGCACAAGCGTAAAATAGCTTTTCAGCTTGTGCTTCTCTGAACTCTGAATTTCCAGTGATACGTGGCAATTGCTTCGAAGAATTAGAACCGGATTCAGGAAACGAAAAGTGTTTATACTTGTTCAGGTGTTCTTCATAAACGGAGGGCAGTATATCACTGGCGGAGCACTGAGATTTGAATGGTAAAGAAGCCATCAATTCTTTTTCTTCAGAAGCAGTCAGCATTTGATGTTGAACAAGTGACCGAAAGGCATCGTAACGAAATACATCGTATTTTAATGCTTGTTTGAAACACTCTTCAGCAAAACTCCTATTACCAAGCTTTTCATAAATACGACCTTTCAATGCGAGAAGTGCACTACGCAAACTCTCTGGAGTGAATCCTTCTAGAATATGATTATTCGTTATTGGAGGGGAGTTGACTAAAGTGGCTGAAGCGGTAAAACTGGCAGGCTTGGTAGGCAAATGCTCGCAGTCTTGCGTCAAAAGTGATAACGCTTCGTTGTAATTTTTGGCCTCTAGAAGGCAAAGACCAGCAAGCCACTGAAACAACGGCTGGTTCTTATCTAAGCCTTTATTTTTAATCAAAAATACAGCTCTACTGAACTCACCGCAGCGGTACATGCTTTGGGCCAGCCAATAGACATCCCGGGGGTTATAGTTGCTCCACATAACTAACTTTTCTGCCCAAAATAGTGCGGATTCTTTGCAGTTGTATTCATTGTAAAATTTTACCATTTTTCTCAACATAGTAACAGTCGCAATCTTGTTTTCTTTCGTCTCCAATCCGTTCCCTTCATCATCCACCATGTCTTAAATCAATAAAACTTTTAAGTTATCTATTATGTATACTTTTTTGTTTCAAATACAATCAAAACCGTAATATAGTCTATTAATATTAATTGATACTACAATTAATTGATATGTAAAAGGTTATTTTTTATAAACTATACAAATAAAACTTTTAGTTATATTTTGGTTTGGTTATAAACTAGAGTAGTTTTTTTTCGGAATGAAAACCAAACCACAGCTGTTAAAATAACAAGAATAATTATAATGACCAAATATAGTGCGGAAGAAATTTACAGAAGTCTATTATTACATCACAAAAGTACTCCCCAGTCATCCCAGTCAGCACAAAATGTGAAATCACTTTTTTCACGTGAAAAATGTAAAAATTATGTAAAAGTGAAAAGAAGAATATTTTTCACGTGAAAATCACGTGAACAATGTAAATGTGAAAAAAGGTGAAAATGAAAAATTTTTTTTGCATAAAAATTACGTGAAAATGTGAACGTGAAAAAAGGCGAAAAGAAGAATATTTTTTCACGTCAAAATTACGTTAAAAATGTAAATGTCAAAAACTAATGAAAAATTAATATTATTTTTACGTGAAAATTATGTGAAAAATGTTTAGTTATATATATATGACCATTATCTTTAAATAAATAAAAATAAATAAAAAAACTAAATTCAATACGCATCTAAAACATAAAAAGTTTTAAGCGTCAAACTTGTGAAAAATATGGTATTATTTAAAATATTTACTTCCAACATTTCTTATTATAGTAGTATATTCTTTAGAATTGTGTTTTTCTTTTTAATGTCCAGAAACCTTGCTTGTAATAGGCCGTTTAAACATGAAGTGTTTGTTTTAAGCCGCGTCCGCACTGGCCGAACATGTTCGCCGAACAAAGTTCTTCCGAATTTTTGTTTGTTCGTTGCTAACCTTTTAGAATGTAAATCATATGGCCGGTAATTGTTCGTTAGGAATGTTTGTTGATTTTTTGTGTTCGCCGAATGTTTGGCCAGTGCGGACGCGGCTTTAAGTTCACGTATAAAAACTTGAACACTAGTAATAGCTACTGTAAATAACAAATTTAAAACCTCTTTATAAATTGACTGTATTTGTTAAAAATGTGAGTAAATAGTAGGCTTACTGACAATAAATTGATCAATAATAACTAGAGATCGCCCAAGATAACTGTAGGCTAGGGCCAGGTGAGCTATATCCCATAAGAGCAATGGTGTCACTTTCTGTGACATCCGTGGGTGTCGCCACAGAGGTTTTGTTGGTTAAAAAATTAATAAAAAACCAACATTTTACTCTTTGTTAGCTGCAAGTGTTGCCAACGCTGCAGGGAACAACTATCTTTCTCGTTTGCGTTGGAGATTTTTTTCTCAACTATTACTAAAATAAGGAATTGCAAAGCAAACTAGGGTAGAATTTATGGTTTTAGATTTCCCTTGATTGATAATTGTTAATTTGGACATTACCTAATGGTTTGTTATTAACTAATAATCCGAATGTAAAATAGAGTAATATGTTGTCGTTACGATAAATATCGTACCACTGACAAGACTGCTTCATTCTCTTTTGCAATCAGGTGTGTAATGGTAAATATTACAACTTAACTTGACTTCCGTTTTAGTTTAGACGTTTCATAACCGGAACACAAAAAAGCTATTCAGCTGACCTTAGAAACAAGTTGTGCTTCTTCTTCTACAGACCTTGGAGATCGCCCCCTGATCGAAATTCGATCAAAAATCCAGTTGATCTGGACTCAAGCAAGGCAATTAGAACCCTACCTAATATTCTTAATGCCTTGGACTCAAGTATTGAATATTTTACATATGAAACATATGTTTCTTTCCTGGTTTGCTAGCATTTGGCTAGCATTTGTTATTACCACAACAGCTGTCTAATGATTTGTTCAGTTAAACTTCTTCCATATTATTAACATTGAAACTTTTGAATACCTATAGGGCGTAGCCCTGTGGACCGCAGTGAATTAGGCCTACTTCGGTGATTCTGCTCATCTGCAGGACGACACCTTTCTAACGGTAAGCACAAATTTCTCCTACGATGCACACAACCCAAGGTAAAAGGAGGAAAAGAAACATGATTACCTAATAATATATAGATTTACATAATGTTTAAACTTAGTTATAGACCAAAAACCTTTTTTTATGGTCCTCATGCTGTTTCTAAATTTATTTTCACCAAACCCTCTCAAATGCAAAATTTAAGCAAAATCTACCCGCTAGATTTTGGTATGGATGAAATATACATCTCCACAGACACTCCTTGAGTCCTCGTATAGTATAGGATTTACTCAAAATCTTTCACTTATTTCTCGCTTTCGACACAATCTATTTAAGTTTACTGATATTACATGAAAGTCAGCTGTTTGTCAGAGAATAACAGTTTGATATAATAGTTCTAACCTAACTATAAATTATATAGTGATTTTTGTTACCTTAATTATTACGTAAGAGTATTTGGTTTTGCAATGAGTGTACCTAAAGTGAAATACCCCCGTCGCAGCAGACCTGCGTACTCAGCGAATTTCCAATGGAATTTTGGTATATTTTATATTTCCCCATAAAATCCATGGGGATGAGAATATGTAGGTTTGAAGCCATAATATGGGTTTAGTTGGTAAATATAAGTTAAATCCTACCTAGTGATTGTACATACCAAATTTTATAAGGTTATGGTGTTCTGTTTATTTTCCCCATAAACCCCATGGGGGTGAGTATGTAGGTTTGCCGCCATATGGGTTTTGTAAGCAAGTATAAGTTAAACCTTATCTAGATAATGTACATACCAAATTTGATTAAGTTATGTCAATAAATAAGCAAGATATAGGCTTTTCTTGATTTCCCATAAGAATAACATGGAAAACACATTTTTTGATTTTCCCCGTAACCAGTTATGCTAAGATAAAAATTCAAAATACCAAATCGTTTGTTTTTTTAAGCTCTTTTAAATGGTTTCAGTTAAAATTGTTGAATTTTAAAAATTAAGGTCGAAAAATGCCAAAAACCCATTTTTAACCCTTTTGAAACCCCATAAAACCCCGTTCCAATGGTCCGATCATTCTGGTTCGCGAACTCAACCTAGTAGATGCTGGCTTACACCCCTGTACCAAATTTCATCAAAATCGGAGGTTCCGTTCAAAAGTTATCGTGTTAACGGACACATAGATATATATATATATATATAGATATATATATAGATATATATATATATATATATACATATATATCAATTTGAACGAACGGTGTTTTTGGCTTCTAGGGACCTCAAAACGAAAAAGTATCATGGTCCCGGCCTTAGGTCTTACCGTGACTACTACCGTAATAGCGTATTCCCTATAGGGAAATTCGCTAAAAATGTTGCTGGGCTTTGAATGTCCGTGTTGGAAGTGTATTAATCGGTATTTTCCTCATCCTCAACACTGTGTTTCTATTCCTTATTTTATTTAAAGTCTTTACCTTAGACAATTATGGATTTAAGCATAATCTACAAAAAGTCGGATTGATTCTTGAGGGTTTAACCTACATAATAAATGGTATATTCATAATATATGGAGTGTTCAAAAATGATTACCGGTTTTTGAAAATTCCTGCTGTTTTTCTTTTTGTTATTCAGTGTGTGGTATTTCCATCATTTTTGTTGAGCCTAGTAGATTGCATAACCTGCCCTACTTTATTTGTGCTCAGTATCTTGAGTGCTGCAAAACTTTATTTTGTGTTTGTGCTATGGACCTGTGCTGAGGAAGTAGGTGGTGTTGATTTACGATAGATGAAAAGATATAATTTAAAATTGGTCAAAAACATGTTTACATATTTTTTGTTTTCTTTTGAAATAAATCAAGTCAAGTCAAGTCAAAAGCATCTTTATTTCATGAAACAAATTACAATGACTTCGAAACAAATTTTTATACAATATGAAATAATCCCACATAGACATAGCCTGTGCGTGGGATTGAGTCCTTTACTATACAATTATACAATTAGATAAATTAAACTATAGATGTTCCTATTCTGTACATTTAACAATCAAACAACCGTAAAAAGAAAAAAAAGATTAAAAGACAGAATGGCTACAGAAAAACAAGCGTTGTATAAGAAAATTTTTTTTTTGGTTTAAGCAGTTGATTTCACCAGATGCGATTTCCGTCCTCCTTCTCCCCCCCCCCCCTCTCTCTCTCTCTCTCTCTCTCTCTCTCTCTCTCTCTCTCTCTCCCCCTCACACACACACACACACACACACACACACACACACACACACACACACACACACACACACACACAACACCCATACATACTCAAAGTTACCTGCTCCAATCTACCTATGACCTTGTAGTTTGAGATAATGACTTTTGTTATGTTGGCACTTCCTATGTTGTGACGCTATAACTTGACTATTAGTTTATATGTTGATAGCTTACAAGAAAGGAAATAGGAAATAAGATGGTCCGGCAGATTACGGTAAATTATATGAGCTACATAAAAAGAATTAGTTGTCGAGAATGTTTTAGTTAATTTTGGAAATTTAATAGCCAAAGCAGAATGTCTAGTCGAATATTGGTGTGTAGGGTATTCAAAAATATTATCAAAATTCTTAAAAATGTAAGTAACAATTGCCCTAACAAAAAGCTGCCTTACATCCAAAACTCGTATCTCCGCATACAGCGCTTCGGACGAGTAACGCCGACACCTTCATAGGGCGGCTTTTAAAATTGCCTTTTGAGTTATATATAAAGGGTCGAGAGTTGTTCTATAAGCTGCCCCCACTTTATGATACCTCCCTCTAAGAGTGATTGTGCATACGCGTGATAAGCCATTTTAATTTCATCCAAGAAGAGAATTTCCCCTAATTGTTTGAATGCGTATATCAATTTCCTAAGTCGATTATTCAAAAAAGATATATGAACCGCCCAAGTCAGTCTATTATCAATTACAACCCCTAAATATTTGTATTTACCTACCCGCTCCAGAGATTCACAATGACACGTTAAACTATAAATATCTCTACACAAATGTAACTTAATGTCACTAATTTGAGTATCACTGACATCTCTAAGAGCAATAGGCATGACTTTAGATTTGGATATGTTCAAAGAAAGTAAATTTTGATCGAACCATTTTTTGACAAGCGACAAATCTTGAACAGCCTTATTTACAACTTCATCCCAATTAGAACCTTCTATGAAAATAGCAGTGTCATCGGCAAAAAGTGATAACTTTCCAGAAATTCCAATTCGAAACAGATCGTTTATGTAAATTAAAAATAAAATATGACCCAGCGTACTACCCTGGATTAGGCCATAGTTAATGGTTGTAGGCCTACTATTAACCCCATTTATTGAGGTTAGCTGTTCGCGTTTGTCAAGATAACTTTGGAACCAGTTATATTCGTTATTTTTTATTCCCAATAACTTTAGCTTCGCAAATAGCTTTGTTCTACCAACATAATCAAAGGCTTTGGCCAAATCAAGGAAAATCATTTAACACTTATTGCTATTAGACACTGCTGCATTAAGATTTTTCGAGATGTTAAAAAACGTATCAGAAATATTTTTACTTTTCCTAAACCCAAACTGGCAACAAGTTAAGATCTATTCTCTTCAAAATAAGAAAATAATTCATCTTTAATTTTCTAAAACTTTAGAGAACACACTCAACAAACTAATTGGTCTAAAATTAGATTTCTCTGTTACATCGTTACCTTTATACAACGGAATAACCTTAGCGACCTTGAAGGCGTCGGGAAACTCGCCCAAGCGTATATTGGCATTAATAATACGAAGGAGAGGTCTGCTGAGAGTTGGAAGGTTATCGATTAAAAAGGAGGCAGATATACATTCGTACCCTGGAGCTGAGCCTCCGCGCAAACTTGTGACATACCACAAGAGATAAAATCAAATCTACTTGATCATAGATTTTTGATCATAGAAAAATATGAAGAACCGATGTTTAACTTGCGAACTGCCAGTGCCCCTAAACGGTGATTTCAATAAATGGCATAAAAATATTGATAAAAAATCTATTACTTGCTTCACACATATTCTATTAAAGGTATAATTTTCATTCGTTAGTTACCTGATTTGTATAGAGCTCCTTGTACACCTGCTGTATAAATAATATTACTAATTACTAAATATAAACAGAAATCCTAGATTATTAAGTTATGGTAGCCTATTCCTAAAGTTGGGGAAACAGTGGTTATGAAAACAAAAACAATATTCTTACATTTGACAAATAGTGGCTATTATTAATAAAAACAAAACTAGTGCACACGTGTTGCTCGACATTGAGCAATTTATTTTGAAACAATACAAAAGTTACATTTAGTTCTTAATCAATGACATCCGACCCAACTATTTTGTAGGATTCACGAAAATAGTCCGATGGGAGTCAATACATTGTTGCCAAATTTACTCCGAAAAACATTTTCATACTGTATTACATATGGTAAACATAACCACAAATGACAACATTGCAGGATGAGAGGGGGTGAGGGGGGACACAGCTGTTTAAATTTTCATCGGACTATTTTCGTGCATCCTGCTATAAATCAATATTGTGAATATCAGTGTTCACTAAAAACTACAGCTGGACGTTAACAGATGTTTAAAATGCTCAAACCAATTTCAATGATATTCCAATGGGAAAGTTTCAAATTTAATTTGTGGATATTCGTTTAACCTTCTGACCAAGGTCTGGTCCAGTTTTTTAGGTCACAAAGGTGCCTCTAACGTGTCCTTACGACTACATTTATTGCCGGGACCAAAAGCCATTAGAAGCACGGTGGCAGTCTAAGTATCAAATTTGATATGGTAAGAACAGGAAGCGAACCCGGGATATCTGGGTGGTAGGGCAGTACTATACCCACTCAGCGGTTAAATATTTACTGAGAGGTTTGCGTTACAGTAGCGTAAAAAATATCAGGGGATTTAATTGTACAAAATTATCAACAGCGGCTAATAACGCCCCCTTCCTTATATATAGCATCCCAAATAGCAAAAAAAACGTAAATATCACGTGAAATTCACGTTTTCTTTTCACATTTGTCACGTTATTATTACATAAATACCCCCCGTCGCAGCAGACCTGCGTACTCAGCGAATTTCCAAATTATTAATATTAATTTTGACCAGCAAAACTTGTAAACAAAATTTCATCACGTGCTCATAGATAGGGAAATAATAAATGTCTATTCTCCTTAAGATATAGGGAAAGAGTATGCAGGTATGCTGCCATGGGGGACACTAAAAGTACGTTTTTAGCATAGAAAAAATGTATTGCGACCATATAAAGCCATATAGTAAGTTTCATCAATATCTGTAAATAAATGAAAGAGTTTGCCTATTCTCCATATGATTAACATGGGAAAAGAGTATGCAGGTTTGCTGCCATGATAAGTACAAAAACCAAGATTTTTTACCTTAAATGGATGAATCTCAACCAAATGAAGCTAAATACTAAGTTTCATCCAAAAATATTGTTTAATAAGTGAAATATTAACACATCCTTATTCTCCATAAGATTAACATTGGAGCCCCAAAAGACAACGTACTGTCTTTAGACTTTGTAATATCTCGGTAACCAATGGAGATAGAGCAAAGCTTCAAAATACTAAATTGTGTGTTTTTTTGAGCTAAATCCAATAGTCAAAATAATAATTTAAAATTTTTAAAATTTACATATGAAAAATGCAAAAAACCCATTTTTGGGGTACAAAACCCCCCAAAACTACCCCTTCCGGTAGGTCGATATGTCTGGTTTTCGAACTCATCCGAATAAACGTAGGATTACACATCTCTACCAAATTTGGTGTCGATCGGACCATTTTTACGAGAGTTATCGTGTCTAGGGACACATACCCAATGTCCCAAGAAGAAGAAGAATCCAAATGGAATTATTTCTTTTTATTACTGTTACCGTACACAGGGAACCCCATGCAATGACCCATAACTTATACTTAAACTTAAGTATAAGTAGATAGTATCATGTTACTTCTAGGACACTTTTGGAGACAATCAAAAATCAAACAAATTTCACAGTTTTTTAATACAATTATGCAATATTTTTGCCATTTTTTGGCCAATTTTCAGCTTTTGTCAAATTGTCTTAAAAAATATGCAATTTTAATGAAATTTTTAACAAATATGCCTAAATTTTCTACAAAATAAAATTTTTTTAAAAACAAGTAAAATTATCACATTTTATAAGTATTTTTTCAATAAAATTAATAGTCGACTTTTCATAAGGTAATTTAAAATTTTAATAGTATTTTTTCAATAAAATTTGAATTTTTTTAAAACAAGTAAAATTAAGGTTTAGTATCAATAATATTGTAATAATTATTCAAATTTAACTAAAGCAGTTTCTTTATCATCAAAAGTCTTAATATCAGTGACAATTAAATGTAAATCTTTTTTATTTAATTCTTTAATTGATTTATCATCAATTACATTAGTAAATCTTTTTGGTAAATGTACTTTACATTTTTCTAATTCAACAATAATTGTATATCCATATTTATCTTTAATTCTTTCAAATTTTTCAATTTTATATTTTTTATTTAAATTTACACTTTTTAATGGTTTATATTCTTTAAATCTTAATTCTCCAACATTATTAATTTCTTCTAGCAGATCCATTTATATAGGAAAAAATATCACAAACTTGTTTGTGATAGATATGTTAAAAAGTCATTATCATAATTAGGTTTTATACAAAAATCCATATTTAAGTATTTAAAAATCATAGGTAATAATTTTTTGTATGATATATTACTTTTCTTAAAACATAAATATTTATTAAAAAATAGTGTAATTTTTTCTTTATCTTCATTATTCAATTCAAAATCAATATTGTATATTTTGTTTAAAAATTGATAGTAAAATATCCAATTTGTACAATTCCTTTGTTTTAAAAATAATTTTATATTCTTAGGTGTTATTTCAAAATGATTGGAAATATATAAAATATATAATTCATTAATTAATTGTTGTGTTTTATATGGTTGAAAATGGTTAAATTCTCTTAAAATATGTTTAAGATGTTTATTCTTATTACTTTTTCTCTTAATCTTTTTTTCATAAATAATTCTTTTACATATATTACATCCTACACAATTTCCAATAATAGTAAAATTAGTTTGATTATGACATCTATAACACATATCCATTTATTTAAAAAAAAATATATACATAAATGAATGAACCAATTCATTGTCACAAATGTAAGAAAAAAACTAAAAATATTAATCCACAAATCGTTGAAATGAAAAATGGATTATATAGAATTGCTACTAAATGTTCAATTTGTAAAACAAATAAAAGTAAAATTTTGAAAAAAGAAGTTAAACCTATAATTAAAAAAGAATTAACTAAAAATGAACAAATAATTGAAGCAAATGAAATTCATGCTCCAATTAGAAAGAAATTTCTAAAAAGAAAAATAATTACATTAGGTATTGATGATTTATGGGCAGCAGATTTAATTATAATGAAAAATTATGAAAAAGAAAATGATGGTTATAAATATATGTTAAATGTGATAGATACTTTCTCAAAATATGTTTGGTCAAAACCATTAAAGAAAAAAGATGGAAAAACAGTTTCTAGAGCATTTGAAGAAATAATTAAGGATGCAATTAAAATTAATCATAAATCACCTAATCTTTTACATACAGATAAAGGATTAGAATTTATCAATAAAGAATTTAAAGAAATATTAAATAAATATAATATTAAATTGTATCATACAGAAAATGAAGAAAAATCAAGTATAATAGAAAGGTATAATAGAACACAAAATGAAAAAATGAAAATACAGTTTGAAATTAATAAAAATTATAGATGGATAAATATTTTACCAAAAATTGTTAAAGAATATAATAACTCATATCATTCAACAATTAAAATGAAACCAATTGAAGTAAATAAAAATAATGAAAAGGATTTATTAGATACTGTTTTTAAATATAAACCACCAAAAATAATAACCAAATCAAAATTTAAAATAAATGATAGAGTTAGAAATGGAAATAAAAAATCAACATTTTCTAATAAATATAAAAATAATTGGTCTAGAGAAATATTTATAATTTCTAAAATTAATAATACAAATCCAGTTACTTATAGTATAAAAGATCAAAATAATGAAGATATTATTGGAAATTTTTATGAATATGAATTGAAAAAAACCAATTTGTAAATTTTATTTTATATAAATGGAAAAGATATGTTTAAGGTGTAAATTATATAAAGATATATCTAAATTTTATAAAGACAAAAATACTAAAGATGGGTTATATTATTATTGTAAAGAATGTAAGGATGTGTATTATAAAAAATTATATGATAGTATTAAAGTTATTGAATTAAATGAAAAACAATGTCATAAATGTAAAGAAATTAAAGATATTTCAAATTTTAATAATTATCATTATAGTAAAGATAGAAAAAATACAATTTGTATACAATGTATTAGAGAAATGTTTTTAAAACCACAATTTTGTGAATGTGGAAGAAATATTAAATGGACTAATAATTATTTAAGACATTTAGAAACTAAAATTCATGACAAAAATATAACAAAATTAGAAAATTTAAAAATATGATAAAAAAATGAAGACAAAATTTTACTTGTTTTAAAAAAATTCAAATTTTATTTAAAAAATATGGTTTAAACTATAAATTACCTAGTAAAAAGTGGAAATACTTCTTATATTTTTAAGAGTTTTATTTCTAAGTAAAAATTATTTTTAATAAATAAAGAATTTCACCCCTAATAAATGGAACGAACAAATAAAAATATTAATTGTCCTTATTGTAATAAAAATATATTATATAAAAATTATGATAGACATTATAATTCAACTAAACATTTACTAAATAAACAAAAATATGATAATAAAATATTTGAATTAAAACATTGGTGTAAAAATAATAATATATATAATTATAAAAATAAAACTTTAGATGAATTAACAAATATTAAAGAAACATTTGATCTTACAAATTATTCATTATTTAATATAGTAAAATTAAATGAAATTGCAAAAAAATTATCTGTCAGAAATTATGAAAAATTATCTAGAGATGAACTAATTAAAAGATTAAACAAAACTAAAGAAAATCCAAATAATTTAGAATATAGATCATTTAAATATATTCAAAATTTAGCAATTAAAAATAGTATTAAAATTGTTAATAAAACTAGAAAAGAATTGATTGGATTATTAAATGATTATTTTAAAAATAGACCAATTCCAAAAGAAAATATAATAAATATTCAAGAAGCTTCGTCATTAAAAGGATATTTTCAAGATTATATTTTAACAAATTCAAATGATGATTTAGATATTAATGATTATTTAGAAACTCAAAGAAATGAAATAAAAAAATTGATAGAAAAACAAAAATTAAAAAATATTAAAGGACAGATGGCTTTAGAATGTGAATATGAAAGAAAATTAATAAATGGTGAAATTCAAAATAGTAATATGTATTTTTGCATAAAAAGTTCAGATATTTTAAATATAGATGATTTTATTGATGATCAATTTAAGAAATTAATAGTTAGAGAACAACTAAATCAACCATCAAAAGGCTCTGGTTGGTCATTAAAAAGATGTGTTGAACTAAATCTAAAATTATCTAAAAATAATTCATTAAATGCTGGATCATATATAGAATTACCAAATGAAATTAAGAATAAAAAATGTTGTGTAAATTTTAAAAATAAAGATGAATATTGTTTTATTTATGCAATTAGATGTGCTATTGATAAACCAAACAAACATGCTGAAAGAGTTAAACAATATCAAAAATATATAAATGATGATATTTTTAAAGGTTTTGATTATCCAATATCATTGAAAGATATTAAATTATTTGAAAAAAGATCATTTGATTCTAAATATAACTATCCATCAATGTCAATAAATATTTATAGAATTGATGAAGATGAAAAAATAGTGCCATTACAAATATCTGAACATTATAATTCAAAACTAGAAATTGATTTATTATATTATAAAATTGGTAATAATTCTCATTATATATTGATTACTGATTTAAGTAAGTTAGTATCTAAGCAATTAACACAAAAAAATAAAAATAAAAAATATATTTGTAGAAGATGTTTGACTCATTTCTACAAAAATAAAGACTTGAATAATCATTTAGAGATATGTAAATCATTAGAACCTTGTAGACCTATAATGCCATTTAAAGGTCAAACTGTAAGTTTTAAAAATTATTATAAAAAGTTTGAACATCCATATGTAATTTATATGGATTTTGAAAGTATATTAGAAAAGATTGATAATTGTAAAAATAATCCAAATTGCTCATATACAAATAAAATTCAAAAACATAAACCATATGGATTTACAATCTATTTAGTATCTAGAGTAACTAATAAAATGTATAAACCTATTTGTTATAGAGCAAAAAATGAAGAGGAATTAATAAATGTACCAAATAAATTATTTGAATATTTAGATGAAATTTCAAAATATATAGCTAAAAAATATAATTCAAAAAATAAAAAGCCTATGAATTTAACTAATGAAGAAGAAATTAATTATCAGAAAACAAATATTTGTCATATTTGTGAAAATAGTGGTTTTGATAATGATAAAAGAATAAAAGTAAGAGATCATTGTCATTTAACAGGAAAATTTAGAGGTGCTGCACATTTAAATTGTAATTTAAATCTAAAATTCCCTCAAAATATTCCTATATTCTGTCATAATAGTTCAAATTATGATACACATTTGTTTATAAAAGAATTAGCTAAAAAATATGGTAAAATTGATTTGTTAGCTAATACAGATGAAAAATATATAAACTATTCAGTAAATTCTGGTTATGGTTATGAATTTGAAGGTGAACTATATTTTAAACCTAGAAAATTTATAAAATTCTCATTTGTAGATACATTTAGATTTATGGCTACATCAATTGAAAAATTAGCTAAAAATCTTAAAGAATTTAAGCATATAAATAAATTTTTAAAAGAAAATGATATAATTGAATATGATAATGAAACTTTAAAAATATTAACTTCTAAAGGTGTATTTCCATATGAATTTATTGATAATGTTGAAAAATTAAACTATGATAAAATATTAGAAAAAGATCAATTTTATAGTTGTTTAACTAATGAAAATATAAGTGATGATGATTATAAACATTATATAAAAGTTTGGAATAAATTAAAAGTAAAAACATTAGGTAATTATTCAGATTTATATAATATTCAGGATGTATTATTATTAGCTGATATATTTGAAAATTTTAGATCTGTTTGTTTGAAAAATTATCAATTAGACCCAGCACATTATCTAACATCACCATCATTAGCTTGGGATTCTATGTTAAAATTAACAAAAATTAAACTAGAATTAATAAGTGATTATAATATGTATTTAATGATTGAAAAAGGTATTAGAGGTGGTATTTCACAATGTATAACTAGATATTGTAAAGCAAACAATAAATATACAAAAAATTATGATAAAACAAAACCTGAAAATTATATGTTATATATAGATGCAAATAATCTATATGGATGGGCTTTAAGTCAAAAATTACCTTATAAAGATATAACATGGATGAATCCTAATACATATACATTAAATGAATGGGAAGAAACAATATTAGAATTAGATGAAAATGCTGAATATGGATATATATTAGATGTTGATTTAGAATATCCTATTGAATTACATGATGACCATAAAGATTTACCATTAGCACCTGAACATTATAATAATAAGCTTTGCACAACATTATTTGATAAAAAAGATTATCTTATTCATTCAAGAAACTTAAAATATTATCTACAAAAAGGATTAAAATTAAAGAAAGTTAATAGAGTTATAGCATTTGATCAAGATGATTATATGAAAAAATATATTGAATTAAATACCAAATTAAGATCCAAATCAACATCAGATTTTGAAAAAGACTTTTTTAAATTGATGAATAATAGTGTTTTTGGAAAAACTATGGAAAATGTTAGAAATAGATGTGATATTAAATTAGGTGATGAAAAGTTTTCATTAAAACAAGCAAAAAAACCTAATTTTAAAACATTTAGTATATTTGATAAAGACTGTATTGCTTCACATATGATAAAAGAAAAGGTTAAGTTTGATAAACCAATCTATATAGGATTTTCAGTACTTGATTTATCAAAATTACATATGTATCAATTTTATTATGAAAAATTAAAGAAGTTTGATCCAAATATAAGGTTATTATATATGGATACAGACAGTTATTTTATAGAATTTAAAAAGGATCCATATAAAATTATTAAAGAAAATATTAATGAATTTGATACAAGTGATTATAAGAAAGAACATGAATGCTATAGTGAAAAGAATAAAAAAATAATTGGTAAATTTAAAGATGAGTTAAATGGTGAAATATTAGAAGAATATTGTGGTTTAAGATCAAAATTATATAGTTATGAATTTAATAATAAAAATCCTGTAAAATGTAAAGGTATTAAGAAAAGTGTTGTTGATAAAACATTACATATGGATGATTTTAAGAAATGTTTATTTGATGATCAAGAACAATATAGAGAAATGACTTGTATTAGAAGTTTTAAACATGAACTATATACAATTACAATAAATAAATTAGCTTTAAGTAATAGAGATGACAAAAGATTTATTTGTGAAAATAAAATTGATACATTACCTTGGGGGTATAAAAATAATTATAAATAAATGGAAATTTTAATTGTTCCAAAAGAATTAATAAATAATGATTTTGATATAAAATTATATTTATTTAAAACTAAAATATCAAATAAATTTTTAATATATCTTTTTAAATATAAAAATTATTTTGTATATCATTATAAGTTTAATTTTATAATAGAACCATTTATAAATATAATAAAAAATTATGTTAAAGAAAGTTTTAAAGAAAATGATCAAAATTATATTAATAATTTATAACCATATGATATTGAATTTATACTATAATTTTATGTATATTTTTAAATATTTTCTTTAATAAATTTAAATATATTCAATAATTTATTGAATATCTAACATAAAAATATCTATAAATTTTACTTTATTATCATTATAAGTAAGACCCGTCTTTAAGACGGGTCTCAAATTTGTATATAATTTATTATATTTATGAATATTTTTGAATGTTTAAGAAGGGTAACATTTTGTTACCCTTAAGTTTTTATTGTATAATAAGGTTACCTCCTTTAAAAAATTTTAAAATAAATATTCTAATTTATATGGGACCCATTTTGGGTCCTACCTAATTTTAATAAGTTTTGTATGTTTTTCATTATATGATAGGGGGGACAAATTGTCCCCTCTAAAAATATCTATAAATTTTAATCTATCCTTATTGTTTTCTACTTTTTTTATTTTAAAATTAATAAATATAAACCAGATTCATTAATAAACATTGTTTTATTATCTATTTTATTGACGCCCTGTTTTAGGGCATCTGAAAAACATGTTTGTACATCAATTTCTAGGGTGTCATAATTTGTGACACCTATAATTTTATGTAAATTAATTTATCATCATTATGTAAATGTAACTGTTGGTTACACTTGATATTTTTTAAGTTTTATATATTTTTTTTTACATTATCAATTAAAACTTTTCTAGAATTTTTATATTTTAAAATATAACAAATATCTTTTTTTTAAACCAAGGTTTATTTTGTTTATTAAATACAATTAATTTATTATTAAATATAAAATTATTGTTAATTAAATCAATTATTGTTTTTATTATTTATGTAGACAAATTTTATATTACAATGTTTGTTTTAATCTTAAATATACAATACTTTTAATATTTCCATTATTTATTAGATTTCCATCACTATCTTGAATAGATATTACAATATTTTGAATTTTATTTATATTTTTTAAAGGAATATAATCAATTTCATTTGGTTTTTCACTAATTTTTGATCCATATTCAACATTTGGATAAAATGAATATAGAATTTCTGATTCTTTATGTAAATGTGAAAGATCTTTATGATTTTCAAAACTAGGATCAACTAAATTACAATGAATTTCAATAACATCAAAAGGTCTAATTTTTGGTAGTTTTATTCCTTTTGTTAATACATTTGGTTCAATCATTTTATCATCTAACCCTAATAAATCAATTATAATTGTTGTTACTATAATTTTAACAGGAGATTTTATTATAATATATGGTCCATCATTTTTCAATATAAAATCATTTTCATCAAATTTATTAAATTTCTTTTTAAATTCTTTTAAACTATTTATAAAAATATTGTTTATATCTTCAATTGTATAATTTCCTTTATTTATATCAAAATATTGATCTACAATTTTATCATCTTCATCTTTAATAGAATATCCATAACAGTTTTTATAATCATTTGGTATATTTGATATAAAATTATCTGAATAAAATCCACTTAAACCAATACTATATTTTCCATCTAAATGTATTGGATGTTCTAATCTTAATTCTAGTTTGGATGAATGACCAATTATTTTAAATAATTTCATCTTATTTAAATGGAGAAATTTTTAGAAAACAAAGATAATATAAAATTAGAATCATATGATAAAAATAATAAAAATGATCAACCTATTAGATTATTAATTATAGGAACAAGTGGATCTGGTAAAACTACATTATTATTAAATTTTATTTACAAAAGATTAATTCCATATTCAAATTTATATATTTTTAGTAAATCATTAGAACAGCCATCTTATAAATTATTACAAAAAAGATTTAAAAATATATAATCAAATATTAATAAACAAATTTCTTATTTTTCATGTGATGATATGATTCCACTAAATAAATGTAAACCAAATTCATTAGTAGTTTTTGATGATTGTATTTTAGAAAAACAAGATAAAATTAAAGAATATTTTATAATGGGTAGACATAAAAATATATCATGTATTTATTTATCACAATGTTATTCAAAAGTTGATATGCAATTAATTAGAAATAATTTAAATATGTTATGCATCTTTAAACAAAATGAACATTATATGAAAAAAATATATAATAATTTTGTTGGATCAGATATGAAATTTGATAAATTTAAAACTATTTGTAATGATTGTTGGAAAGAAGACTATGGATTTTTAACTATTAATTTATTGAAAAAATCAAATGATGGAAAATATATGAAAAATTTTTCTGATATTAAATAATGATAATGGCTTGTTGTATGTTTGATTCAATAATTGATAGAATATTTATTTTATTAGTATTATTTATTTCATTAGTATTTATATATTTAATGAAAATTACAGAAATAAAGTAAAATAAATTGTGTTTAACATAATTAGTGTTTATGTTAACATGATTTGTGTTTGTGTTAACATGATTTGTGTTTTGTGTTAACATGATTTGTGTTTTGTGTTAACATGATTTGTTTTTATGTTAACATAATTTGTGTTTGTGTTAACATAATTTGTGTTTTGTGTTAATATGATTTGTGTTTATGTTAACATGATTTGTGTTTATGTTAACATGATTTGTTTTGAACCTAAATTTTTCTTTGTAATAAATGGATGAAATATCTGTTAATGAAGCTAAAAAATTAGATGATATTGAGAAAAAATTAATAAAAGAATTTAAAAATCAAATTAAAATTGAAGATAATTATGAAAAAATTAAACAAAAAGCATATGAACCTATAACATCAGCAATTGGTAAAGTTGAAAATAAAATTGGTGAAGTCTTAAATGAAAATAAAAACCTTATGGAATTGGTACCTATTGTTAATAATTTTGCCAATATATCAATACCAGAAACTGAAGAACTAAATTTACCTTCAAGTACTCCATTTAGACCAATCAGACAACCAATAATTCAAGAAGAATCGACATTTATTGACCCAAATTTAATTTCACCTCAAACATTAGATAAAATTATTGGTCCATTAGCACAAAAATATTTACCAAGAACAAAAGATGATAAATTTGGTTTATATTGGAATAAACATAAAAAATCATTTATGATTGGTGATAAAATAACTGTAATTGATAATGATGATTTAATAATTGATGATAAAAAATATAATGGAACACATGGATTATGGAGATTGTTAACTTATGAAAAGAAACCAGATAATAATTTATATACACAAGATGATTTAAATAATTATTCAAAGATTTTATGGGAAACTAATTCAATTTATAAAAATAATGATCCAAATAGTAAGAAACCAAAATATAGTAAAGGTGATAAATATATTAATTTAATTAAACATATTTGGGAATTAAAAGGTGAAATTGAAGGTTCAGGAATCAGACAATATACAGAAAATAAAATTGAATATAGATTTATAGATGATTTAAATAAATTAGATAATATTATTAATTATATATATGCACAAGAAAAAGCTGGCAATAATAATTTTTTAAATGAAAAGAAAGCAATTAAAGACTTTATATCAAATAAATTAGATGAATTAATTGAAAAACCTGAAGGAATTAAGTATTTAAAAAGAATTTTGGCAAATATTTCATCACCATTATTAAAAGATGGATCAGGTATTTTAAATAATGTTATAAATAATTTACCTTTTGAATTACATGTACCTGGTTATCAATATCTAGGGCCTGGAACTAAATTAAATAAAAGAGTAAAAAGAGGTGATCCTGGAATAAATGATTTAGATAAAGCTGCTAAAGAACATGATTTATTTTATAGAGATCATAAAGATACAAAATCTAGAAATGAAATAGCTGATAAAATTTTACAAGATAAAGCATGGGATATAGTAACATCAAATGATCATAGAATTGGTGAAAGATTAATTGCATTACCAACATCAGGTGCTATGTGGATGAAAAGAAAATTTGGTATGGGTTTAGAAGTAGGATTAAAATTTTAATAAAATTAATTATATTAATCTATATTATAAAAAACTATAAATTTTTTTCTTAATAAATGGAAAAAACAAATATAAACTTGACAGATAATCAAAAATCAAAAATAAAATTAGCATTTAAAAATAAAAAATCAGTTATAATTCAATTTAATATTGATCAATTTAATGAAAATGGAAAAGATATTATATTATTATCTAAAAGACAAATTAATAAACTAAATAAACATAAAAAATTAAATAAAGGATTAAGATTTGAATTTTCATATAATCAATTAAAAGAAATAAAAAATGGTGGATTACTAAAAGAAATTTTAGATTTTGCTGATAATATACCTATAGTTAAAAATTATACACCAAATGTTAGAAAGGGAGCAAAAGTAGTAAAAGAATCTATAATTCCTAAATTTAGAAATTTTGTTGATTGGTTAGATCATGAATTAAAAAATGTAGAAGGATCTGGTTTAGATAAAAAAACATTAAAATATATGAAACAAAATTATAAAAAAATTTTGAACGACTAACATTAGGTGAATTAGAAAAATTGTGTAAAAATATAAAATATTTTAGAGGTGTATTTATGAGAGATATATTACCTAATAAAGTTAATAAATTTGAATGTGGAATTATAAATTTAGATTCATTTGATGGAAATGGAACTCATTGGGTTTGTTATTATAAAAAAGATAAAATTAAATATTATTTTGATTCATATGGAAATATAGTTAATAAACCACCAATAGAATTAGTTAAATATTTAGGAAAAGATAATATATTTTATAATGATAATCAAATTCAAAATTATAATGATCCACCAATTTGTGGTCATTTATGTATTTTTATATTAAATGAATTAAATAATAATAAAAAATTTGATAATATAATAAATAAATTAATCCTTAATAAATATGGATTCACAAAATATATTTGATCTGTTTGGAAGACAGAAAAAACATCCAATTAATATTAAAGAAGATTATATAAATTCTAAATTAAATATATTTTTTAATAATTTTAGTAAAAGTTTTAAAAGTCATGTAAAAAACACTGAAAATCTAGTAAATGCTATTGGTTTATCAAAAAATTATATAAGTATTAATGGTAAAAGAATTGTTAATGTTAAACCAAGTATAAATAAATATGATGTTGTAATAAAATCAGAATTAGATGAAGTTTTAGATTCAATTATTAAAATTGGTAATGATCATTCAGAAACTAAAAAGGATTTAAATAAAATTACATACTTTTTAATTAATATTGGAAAATATGTTGAAAATTTAGAAGAAAAATTAGAAAAAGAACTAAAATTTCTATTTGATGGAGTCAATGAATCCATAAAAGAATTAAATGCTGAAATAATACTAATTAAAGATGATATAGATAAATTACAATAATTATTTTATATAAATGGAGTTGATTTATTGTCTTAAATGTAAACAAAAAACTAATTCTAAAGATATTCAGATAATAAAATTGAAAAATATAAATGTAATTAAATCAAAATGTTGTATTTGTAATTCAAAGAAAAGTTGTTTTACAAAAATTTCTCCCTAATAAATGGCTCTATACAGTTCATTTGATTTATTCATTATCAGAAACCAAAATCAATTAAACAAAAATGATTGGGATGATATTTCTGAAAAATATGAGTTGAGTATTAATATGATGAGATTGTTTCAAAATAAATTAAATTGGCAAAAAATTGCTCAACATCAAAATTTAACTATAGATTTTATTACTGAATTCATAAATTATCAATTAAAAGATTATATTGATTTGATTTGTAAATATCAAGATTTAACTGAATATTTCATTCATGATTATGCATTTACATTAAATTGGGAATTAATTTTAGAACATCAAAAAATATCAGCAAAATTTATACTTGATCATGCTACTGAAATTGAATATTTTAAAAGTAAAAATGAAATTGATACATAAAAATTATAAAATTTGACATCATAAAATTATAAAAATTTTACTTGTTTTAAAAAAGCTTTTGATTTAAAAAATTTATCCTTAATAAATGGCTGATTACAAAAAATATGTAAATGATATTGAAAGAGCTGAATACAAAAATTTCTATCCATTATCTAAATTACATTTAAATGAACCTAATAAAAAAACTGAATTTAATATAGATTTTGGAGATGGATTTTGTACTTCTAAATTTCAATTTTATATATCTGGTAAATTGACTAAATCTGATGGAAATGCATATGATAATGGTGCTAATATAAAATTAATTGATAATTTTGTTCCATTTTTATTTTCAAAAATTGAAGTTAGAAAACATAATAAATTGATTGATGAAATTGAATATCCTGGTCTATTAAGTACAATTAAAGGTACTATAACTTATTCAAAATCAGAAATAAATCAGATAAATAATGGTTTTGAATCAAATTTTAAAAATAAATTTGAAGCAATTGGTAATTTATCTCATTTTGGATTAGGATTTTTTGAAAATGTAAATATTCCAATATACAAAGGAGGTTTTAATATAACATTTATTAGATCAGAAGATAATGATGCAATTTTTAGGTGGAAAACTAAAAAGGCTGATGGATCTTATGATAATGCTACATTACCAACTGAAGGTAAAATAACAATTGATGAATTTTTTATTAGAGTTCCTATAATTGAATACAAAACAACAAGTAAAATTCAATTAATTAATGAACTAAGCAAATTTGAAAAAGTAAATTTTCATTTTAATCATTGGCAATGCATTGAACAAAAAAATATTACAGGAAAGAATTTAAGTTTTGATATAACAAATATCTATAGAAATATTTATAATCCAAAATTTATTATAATTGGATTTCAAAAATCAAGAACAAATGATCAGTTATTTGATACTTCTAAATTTGATAGTATGTATGTAAAAAATATAAGAGTAAAACTAAATGGTTATTATTACCCTGATGAATTGGAAAATTTTGATATAAACAATGAAAAATTTAGAATTATGTATGAAATGTATCAAGATTACAAAAAAGTTTATTATATTAGTAGTAAAATGTATTATAGTCCAACAGAATTTCTAGATAATAGACCAATTTATGTAATTGATACTACAAAAAATCCAACAAATATTTCAAGTTCAAAAAATGATATTATTATTAATGCAGATTTTGATTATGATATAGTAGCTACTAGTAAAACAAATTGTTATATTATTATTGTATCTGAAAAATTACTTGAATATAATATAATCAAAAATGATATTACTGAAATTAATTAGAATGAATTATTACTATTTTAGTCAAATTTATTGAAAAAATACTACTAAAATTTTAAATTACCTTATGAAAAGTCGACTATTAATTTTATTTAAAAAATACTTATAAAATGTGATAATTTTACTTGTTTTTAAAAAAATTTTATTTTGTAGAAAATTTAGGCATATTTGTTAAAAATTTCATTAAAATTGCATATTTTTAAGACAATTTGACAAAAGCTGAAAATTGGCCAAAAAATGGCAAAAATATTGCATAATTGTATTAAAAAACTGTGAAATTTGTTTGATTTTTGATTGTCTCCAAAAGTGTCCTAGAAGTAACATGATACTATCTACTTATATATATATATATATATATATATATATATATATATATATATATAAAAATTTTAATGACTATTATTTTTGGTCTCTGGGCACCTCAAAACTAAAAAGTAACATGGTCCCGGGCTTAGGTCTTTCCATGAGACCTACGGTAATAGCTTATTCCCTATGGGAAATTCGCTAAAAAGATGTAAATTTCACGTGAAAAAGTCGTGAAGAGGTCACTAAATTTCACGTGAAAAAAAACGTGAAAAAAGACGTGAAAATGACGTTTTAGTTTCACTTAATTTTTACCTTTTTAACTTATGTTTTATTAAACATTTTACAATTTTTTCAACTCAATTTATAAATGAATGCTTTTTTTCTAACCAATACAATTAAAAAATGTAAATAAATTCGATAAAAAAATTTCCACCCTTACCAGGATCTGAACCCACAATCTTTCAATCGGTGTCCAAGCGCCTTAACCCTCTCAGCGACTTCAGCTGTACCTGAGGTGGATTTAAATTACTATTTATACATTTAATACTTAATCTTCCTTGTACTTGAGCAATTAGTCAAAATTAAAACTCTGGCCCAATTTTAAATAACTATGTGTTTGTTAATAATTATTATTTTAAAATCTTTTGTAAATATATTTACTATTGCGTATTAAATATTTAAAGTGTTATTATAATTAGTATAAAAGCGCATGAAATTACATACTGTTGGAATGTAAAGGCTAAAAAAATAATTATAAATTGTTGATACCACAAATTTAAATTCAAATTGTTATTTAGAAAGCTATAATTAGACAATATCTCTACATAAGTAAATCTGATAATATTTGACAATCAAATAAAATTATCAATAACCAAAAAGTAAAATAAAATTTGAATATCAATTTTTTTATTAAAACTTTTTAAATCTACATTTTTCACATAACTTTTTAAATGCAAAAATACCTACTATCTCGTTTATATATATATATATATATATATATATATATATATATATATATATATATATATATATATATATATATATATATATGTGTGTGTGTGTTTATATATATATATATATTTATAGTCTATTTATATATATATAGACTATATATACTCACTAGCTGTTGCTCGTCACGGCTTCCCCCGTGATTAATTTTTTTATAGGCAATAAAATCTTCGAAATGTACTTCCTGAAGAATGACATTGAAACAATGAAATAGTGTGAGTGGAGCTCTGAAGGAATTTCGCAAAACCTGTTCTTAGTGAAAAAAGGTTTCTTAAATAGAAAAGGCCCTCTATGAGCAAATAGGAACGACCATGTCAAAATTCAACCCCGTAGGCTCTACAGTCATATTGAAGTTAGGTGGGGCTGAGCCACATAAAAGCTGAGAACAAAAAGCAATACATTGCAAAACTGTTTCTTAGTGAACACCTATTAGCAAAACGGAAAGTTTACGTTAAATTTCAACCCGTAGGATCTATAGTAGTTTTGAGAATTTGCTGGGAGGAGCCCTAAAAGAAATTTGCAAAATTGTTTCTTATTGATCACCCTTGAGCAAAGAGGAACGTACATGTCAAATTTAAAACACGTGCACTTGATTAATTTTGAAGTCAGGTGGGGTGGAGCCCTAAAAAACTTTAAAAACTATATTTACAAAACCATTTCGTAGTGAGCACCTGTTAGCAAAACGGAACATCCACGTTAAATTCATACCCCCTAGAATCTATGGTAATCTTGAGGTTCTATGGGGTGGAGCCCTAAAGTAAATTTGCAAAATTATTTCTTAGTAAGTAACTATGAGCAAAGAGGAACGTCCTACTCAAATTTAAACCCCGGAGGACCAAAAGCAATTTTGAAGTCCTGTGGGGCGGAGCCCTAAAGAACTTAACCAATAACCAATAACAACATTTATTCCTCTGACAATATTTAACATTGTATGGGAATGTACATTGTTTGGGGAATTTACGCAAGTCCTTTACTTTGTTTCACAATTTAAACATTTCATTGTCAAATTTTATTTCACTAAGTCTTTTCAATTATTTTTCCATAGTATTCCCTAATTCTTCTTTCTTCTATCTCTTTCTATATTCTTTCGAAAAATGTATTTGAAAAACTATTTCTTAGTGAGCACCCATGAGCAAAGAGAAACGTCCATGTCAAATATCGATCCCGGAGGCCCTAAAGTAATTTTGAAGTCCTGTGGGGCGAAGCCCTAAAGAACTTCGAAAACTATATTTGCAAAACCGTTTCCTAGGGAGCACCCATGATCAAAGAGAAACGTCCATGTCAAATATCGACCCTGGATGCTCTAAAGTAATTTTGAAGTCCTGTGGGGCGGAGCCCTATAGAACTTTGAAAACTATATTTGCAAAACCGTTTCCTAGGGAGCACCCATGATCAAAAAGAAACTCCCATGTCAAGTTTCAACCCCAGAGGCCCTAAAGTAATTCTGAAGTCCAGTGGGGCGGAGCCCTAAAGTGATTCAAAAACTATATTTGCAAAACAGTTTCTTAATAAGTATCTATGTATAAGCAAAGAGAATAGCCCATGTCAAATTTCAACACGTAGGCTGAAGATTGAGAAGTAATTGTGAACTTCTATGGGGCGGAGCCCTAAAGAAGATGTTTAAAGCATTTTCTTAGCACCTAAGAAAAAAGAGATAATTTCAAATTTCAATCATGCAGGTTTCCTAATTTGTATTTAAAATTGGCCATGCCGATAACGTTATATTGAAATTTCGAAGGCCTGTGGGGTGGAGCACCCCTGAAGGAATTTTGTTAAATCATTTGTTAGTGAGCACTTAAGAGGCAAGACGAGCCTGTGTTTTAAGTTTCAAGTAAATATGTTTGGTAGTTCCTGAGATTTCATAATGAGTCACTCAGTAATCACTCCCCGTCAGGTTTAGCTTGGTCGCTAAGCTCACTCGCCGCAACTATCCTCTAGTTTTTTATTACTAATCTTCCCTTTAAATTTGAATGAGAACAACTGTTTAAAAAATTAATATTCCTAATGTAATCATATGTTAAAATACAAAAATGTCTCTTCCAACATAGGAACTTTGAAGACGTTTGGGGCGGAGCCCTGAAAGAATTTTGCAAAATCGTTTCTTAGTGAGCACCTAGGAGGCAGGACGAACCTATGTTCAAAGTTTCAAGTAAATCTATCTGGTAGTTCCTGAGATTTCGTGATGAGTCAGTCAGTGGGATTTCGCTTATATATATAGAATAGATTTGCTTTTAGGTATGTCATAAAATTTTTCAAATTTGCCACTATTTTCCAACATGGTGGCAAAATTAAATTTCTTAAATACGCACACCACGATTATTTTTTTAATTTTAATTAATTTTAATTTAAAATCGTAGAATTTTTAAAAATAACAACCAGTACTGTACAGTGGTTACAGAATCTTATTTTCGGTTTCATGATGTTTTTTTATTCATATTAAATATGAATAAACAATAATAATCCTGATAATAAATTGATAATAAATAATAATAAATTGATAATACATTTTACTATCAATTTATAAACTTTTGAAGCATGACAATGCAAAGTCATCAGTATAGATGAATCAGTTATAAAAATTATCTTAAGAAATAAATATTTTTTGACAAAAACAAAATTTAAAATTGTTAAAATCAACTTGTCCGTCAGTGATTCAAAATTGTCCTGGTGCAGACGATCGTTTTTTGGTCAATACCTCATCATCCTTCATTCAAAAACGTATTGGTTCACTCGGAGAGGTAGGTAAAAAGTAAATTTTAACACAACGCGAGAATACAAAACTTAACATCTAAACCAAGCAAGAAAAGTAAATACTAACATGTGTGCTGGGTTAATACTTTTGGTACAATGGTTAAAAACACAACGGATAACCTCCTACGCTTCTAATAACAGAAGATTCTTACTTCAATAAATAGAAGATTTTTACAGTCGGAAATGTTTAACTGTTTGTAATCTATATGAACTGAAGATAAAACCGGACCGACGAAGATTAGACGGATATTTGTCACTGGTGAACAAAGCCGGATTAAGTAAAACGGCAAGAAGTGGAATTAATGCTTGGATTTACATGACTCTCTTAGATATCCGGTTTATAAGTTTACGTTTTAACTTTTTGTTGGTTTAGAAAGTCTCCTACCCTTTAAATCTTAGAGCTAAGCTTAGTGAGTGTAAAATGATTGACTTATTGGTGGCTCAATTGTTTTAATATAAATAATGGATCTAAATCGTCATTAACTAAACTTTTATTTGTTATATTTAAGTAACATTTTGTGAATAAACGTACAACGATATTATGTACAGGCAGTTTACGTTTTGGAACACCCTATAGTGCATCATAAGCAATATCAATCCATGTGTCACCTGCAATAAACATGGGGGGTACGGCCCCCGATACATTATTAATGGCGAGGATCTCCGGCCTCCTGAGTCAGAACATGTTTTAAAGATAAACCGACCATTATTTCGACCCACCTTTTGACGACTCGAGGGTTTGTTTTTCTTAGCTGATTCATGATGGAGCTAAGCTCCTAAATGCGATACACCTTCGGTTTTCCATCTTTCAGAGGTTTCAATACTTTAACCGAATTAAATGTAACCAGTCAAAATAAAAAGATTCAGAAATCAGTTATGTCACTATTGTTTTAACTTTTAGACCTTTACTACTTTGTAGGATATTAGGCCAAATTTAATATCTTGGCATAAGTATTTATTTTTTATTTTTTTAGTTATAAGTTATTTTTATTTGTCTTGGACATATAGCAATGAAAATTCTACATTGATATGTTGAATTTCAATATGTAGTCTGTATATTTCATCACAAGAGACTAAAGTGAAACCTTCATTTCCAAGTCAAGATGTACTACCAAGACGTAAAATGATAAAGTTTCTAAAAGTATCCAGAGACCCGTGTGATCTACTTTATATTTGTAATAAAACTCAATTTTTTATTTACCTTAAATTAAAAAAGGAAAGAATTTTACAACTTGTCTACCTTACTATCTTACTAAAATACAATCGGTCTTGTTGCTATTAACGCAATCAGCTAGTGCTATTGGTATAGTTTTAGGGCATTTACACATAAGAGCATTGCATCACGCGTTAGCAACCGTGCGTTTTAACGCGCGTTCTTAAAATATGAAAGAACAAATGGTTGTGCATACTTACATCGCGTTTTTCGACGTGCGTTAAAAGTCGCACGTTAAATAAATACCTTGCACTAGGTAGGAGCTTTTACAACGCGCCCAACGGTCACCCATCGCGCGTCATCTTTTTTGCAGCGATTCGAGCGACGCGTGACGGGAGCAAGTACGACGAGCGCCCAACGCACGTCGCGATGTATAAAAGGTGCCGTACCACAGGAATTGCCCACACTGGTTGAAATTCTATAAAAAATGTCGTTGATCTTGAGCAAATTAGTTTTAGAATTTTTTTATAACTGAAACATCTGTTCTTTCTCCATCTTCTTCTTGCTAGCATTTGTTATTACAACAGCTGATTCAATCCATTATCCTCCTCCCATAAGATTAACAGTACCAGGTTAACCGAGCCTTGCTCGGTGGTTTTAATTCACTTTTTTCATAGGGTCATGGTAATAAAACTATTAAATTCCACCAACAACCAACTATATACCTCTTCACAGTTAACAGCTGTTTAAAAAAGACTGCTTATCACTGATATTAATTTATTTTTGTTTACCTTTCGTTGTTATTTCGTTACCAAAACAGCAACCCATAAGACCAATTTTAAAAATAACGATTTTTAAACTTAAATATAGACCAAATTCGATTTTTCCTGGAATTGAGGCTGTTTATGAACTTATTTTTGGGCCAAAACACTCTTAAATGCAAAGTTTAAGCAAAATCCACCCGCTAGATTTCAAGATCGTGGAACACACATCCCTTCAGACTTTGCTCGTATTATAGTATAGGATTGAAACTTTGAAAGCCTGTGGATCGTAGCCCTAGGGGCCAATGTGAATTATAAATGGGATTCTACTCATCTACAGTACACTACCTTTCGAACGGTATGCGTCGATTTCTCCTACGATGCACACGAGCTGAGAAAATATGAGGTAAAGAAACATGCTTGTCTATTAATATATAGATTATTTTATTTTTATAATTTGTTTGTACTTGTAGTGGGCTCAGTGGTAGAGCTCTGGGTATCTCTAGGTATCATCCAGCAGTCCAGGTTCAAGTCCCGGCTCGGAGACAAAAAGATCGTTCCCTTGGTTCGGAAGTCATGTTAAACCACAAACATGAAGAGAAAACAACAAGTGCAGGCATTTCAGGCGAGGAGAACCGTTAGTTAATTTCTGATCTTCCTCGACGTAAAGCCATATTCTGTCAATAACGTAACGTAACGTAACGTAATCTATGTCAGCTGATTGTTTCCTCCTTATAAAGAAGAAGTACTACTGCTTTCCTTTCGGTATGGTTGTATTGAAAATAATTATTTTCTTAATAGTATAACAAAAGAATAAAAAAATATTCAAAACATTTATTTTTTATTACTTTTCGCCTTAACAAGATCCATGTGTCATCCAACATGAATAATGTTTATATAATCATAGAAAGGTAGCTAAATTTGTATCACAGTGAGTTATGTCACCCCGATTTAGTATTCGCATTTGCACTCTAGTGGTATGACACCGACTATTGTTATGGTCCAATAGGATAATGGGCCCATCATGAACCTATAGTAGACATACAGCACTACGCCTGGGTGCACCCTGACCCAGACTTCTCTAGTGAGTGATTTAATTACAGGTACAAATATTTATTTTATATCACAGGGACTATTTCACATCATAATAATCATTAAGTTATATTCCTCTTAATATAATCTGTTTTAGTAATCTATGCTTTTCACCTGTTTACATGTGAAAAATTCTATAAATTGATCGTATACAACTCCTATATAATTTTTAATTCATAGCTTTAAAATGGGTCTAACGTAACAGAATAAATTATAAGTTGTAGATTATTTGTTATAAGTAACTTAAATTTACAAGGCTCTTCAACTTTTTTTAAGTAAAAATATCAATATTTTTTGGTAGAAAACTTCAATAAAAAAAGATTAAAGAATAAAAATGCTGTATGCCCTAAAAGTAAATGCATTTCACTCCTAAACCACTTTTGGATTTGTACTTTTTTAATAACATTTAACTTTAATCTGGAGTTTGTAGAATTACCATTAAAAATATAACGTTAATTTAAATCAAAGTTGTAAATTTCTATTTATGCTTGTTCTATTTATTGTTTCTATTTATGTTGTTGTTAGTTATAATATTTAATTAGCTTTATACTACATCTAAAACGCTAGGATTCACAACGTTAATATGAAAATGATGGTTTCTTCAACAAATTTTTACTTTCTTTAATACCACAAAAATTAATTGACCAAAATTGATTAGACAAACTTTTAAAAATTTCAGAAACATTGGTTTGCTTTGGATATGGGTGCTGCTCAATACACATTCTTTGTCCTAACTGGATTATTACAAATTGTCTGGTAAGTCAAAATCGAGTTGATCTTATGTGTTTTTATAAAAATTAGCTGGATGTTTACATTTTGTAACATAGAAACATACAAAGATTTATTTATTTTTTATTTATTTTTTTATGATTCATAAGGGTGGTTACAATTTGTTAAATACCACATATAATAAAATAACACATTTTTGTAAGTTAAATTTAACACAAAAGGTGTCCAACGACCTCCCATGTTAGTCCATTAGGTGTAAAGTAAAATATTATAAATATCATCACTTATTGAATACAGTTGATAAAATATAAAAGAAACGTTATGGTTTAGTTGTGATTTTTGTGATTTTGAAATTCACTAACTTAGATTTTTATAACGTTTAATTAAACGCGTATTAGAACATGACAAAAATATTTTTAGATTATAAAAAACAAATTTTTATGACAATATCATTTTTACGACGAATTCTGGTCTTCGGGTGACGACCGCGATGGAGATGAGTTGTAGGACATTGCCGACGTGTCCATCTCCATCGCGGTCGTCACCCGAAGACCAGAATTCGTCGTATTTGTATATCGACCGTGGAAGCCTCTCACAAAGAATATCATTTTTATTAAACATTCTAAAGTAAATTGTTTTAGGGCAGGTTCCTGTAAAAATTAGTAAAATGTAAGTAACTATATTAATATACTGTATTTAACATATATTTAAAAAGATATCATAATGATCACCCATATTTAAAAACCATATCATAAACAATAAAACTTACTTAACATAGGAGTAACCAACAGACAGCTAACTCTCGAATAGAAAGGAAGAGGATTATTGACAACCTGTTGAAAAACTACGATACAGAGTTGCGGCCGTCCGGAGATGTTAACGGAACTGGTAAGTGCGTTATAAAAATATTTATCAAATATACTCATACTCTTATTTATTGCAAGTTATTTTGGAAATCTCAAGTTTCAGATTTGAGTCATTAGTTACTCCTTATAAAATATGTTTTTGTTGTTTATGGGAGTTCATGTTTATGCACACTATGTGTAGAGATGAGCAAACACCTAAACATCAAATCTATAACTGAAATTTGAGAAACATTTCCAAAATATTACCTTGTGTAACTTTTTGATAAACCCATGACTACATTTTGAATTTGTTTATTTTATTATTTTAAAGAGAAGAGCCCAAAACCACTAAAATACTTATTATTTATTTGTTAATAGGTTACTAAATATTTAGTAAAGCATTGAAAAATGTAAGTTACTACTTTACTAAATTATAATTAACTAGGGGGCCCGTGCAGCGCAATGCGCTGCATTTATTATAGAGTATCAAATCTTGCTCCATGGTAATGGACAGAGTTACTTTGAATAAAAATTAAACTATAGTGAAAATCAGATAAAACATAATGGTGTTTCATCAATCGATCTTCATTACTAATTCTGCAACTTGCCGATGTGACACTGTTGAGATTTGGTGGTTGTTCTTTTAGTTCAAAATTAGCTAAGATTACGTTGTTGTTCTTTTGCCGATTTGTCTTAGGGTCTCTGTCTAAGCACTCCTATAAAATCTAGAATAAATTTACAAATGTTGGATCTACATAGTTCATCAAACATAAATTTAAATGACAACAGAATAAAAATCAACATTTCATTACAACTCCCCTGTCCTGTATGAGTTATGCAACACCCACTGCGGCTGTTATGAGGTAGCTGTCGACATAGTGAATGAGTCCACATTACTATTAAAAAAGAACTAAAGCCCCTATTATTCGTAATTTTCCATGGCATTTGTAGCAGAAATGAAACGAGATTTGACCTAAATAAAGGTTTAATTCAACACAATTGAGCATAAGTAAAACAAATAACAAATCAGAGTTTTTAACAAGATACAATGAAGTAAACATAAATACAAAGAAATAAAACATGTGATATTTTTGTCATATGATCTATGACATTCTCCCCACCTATCTTTTAAAGTTCAAATCATAATCTGAGAGATGAGCCGGGAGGCGCTTGACTCGAGAGCTCTGTCGCACAATTAAGGGAGGGGAAGAAGAGCTTTGCCGATAAGGGCTTCTGCAATACTGTATGTCTTGAGGAGTGGGTGCTGGATCTATAATTTCTGATGTTACACTCAAATCAGGAGCTGTTTGTTCTATATCATTACCATTATCAATTGGACAGTTTGGTTGATTGGTAGGTTCTTCATTGCAGTCCATTGGTGTATTAGTAGTGGGGTTTTGCCGGTTCTGGCGCAGGTCAAGGCCAAGCGGTTCGAACCGGCAGTTGTGGTTGACAGTGATGGGTGTGTTTTGTAAGTGGGTCAAGGCCATCCGGAGGGAGTTTTAAAAAAGTGGGAGCCGCAGGGGCTCAGTCGGGGCGGGGACTCGGGACGGGTCGGATCGGAGCGGGAGCGGGCGGGCCGAGGGAGGGGTTGTTTTTTTTTTTATTTTTTCGTTTATTTATTTTAATCGAACCCCATCAGTGATCGTAGAATAGCCTCCACGTCGTTTGCAGCAGTAGTGGTCACCGCATCGCTCTGTACCGGGCGGGAGCCGGCGTCCGTTGTAGGCGTGGCGGAACCGTCTGTCGGACGTGCAGTAGTATCCGTAGTGGAAGTCACGTCAGGGGAGTGCACCGGTGAACCCTGTTGTGTGTCCATGCGTGCAAGAGAGAGAGACGAGAGGTCGTAGCTGTTTACCGTGTGAGGCGATAGAGCGCAATGAGACACGAGTCGGAGGATGTCCGATAATATAGACCCGGTAAGACGGTGAAGAAGAAGAATTGGACGGGGCCGTCAATAGGCGTGACAAGAGGGAAATGTTGGTACTTCACCATTTCAGTCAAGACTGTCTGTAGAATAGTATCAATAGTGCAAGCGTTGTCAAGTTGAGGTGGTGCAAAATACAACGGGTGAAACCTGAACCGTTTTTTAAGTCTAGCCACCGTACTACGCGGTTTTGAAACTGCAGGTGTAGAATGCTGTTGTAAAATATGTTTTGTGCGCAAAAGTTTCAGCTGTAAAGTGTGGGAAGCCATGATGTTACATGTGAACCGCTTGAGAGTAAGCCGGCAAATGGTCAGCGGCCGCGATTGTGTCTGAATTATAGAAACTAATTAGCATATAAAGCGGAAACACATTTTAAAGTAATAAGCGTTAGTTATAAAAGCGTCAGAGACCTACGGATAGTACCTCACCCGACCGATGCCGCCACCGAAATGGCATGCGCGCGGCGGCAACCCCCCTTTTTATGCGATCGATGAGTCATGTGCGACGCCCCTCCAACCCCCTCCCCGAGAAAACCGCATAAAAGAGCGAGGGTTGCGGGAGCTCGGTTATTTGTCAGTCGGCCGCGGCTAAGGTAACAAGAGTCGGAGGAAGAGACGGATAGTTTAAGAAAAAGTATTGGTAATAGCGGAAGTTAAGTAATTAATTATTCAGTTGTAGGATTTCGAGTATCGGCCTGTGGATAAGCAAGTGAGGCCGCAACTGTGATTGAACAGGTAACTACCGTATCATAGCAATAATTGTTATATTAGACGGTAGTAAAGTGCATAAGGTGTAGGTGTGCAAGAAATGCTCCGTGCACGATGAAGTAGGATTGCATTAACCATGTGTACGGCTTAATCTTATGGTGTAGTGATAACTATAATAGTAGCCGGTTGTAAAGTGTATAACCTGCAGGTGAGCAAGAAATGTCTCTTGTACTGTAGCAATAATTATAATAGTAGACGGTTAGCAAGTGTATTATCTGCAGGCGTGCAAGAAATGTCTCGTGTAATGTAGCAATAAGTATAATAGTAGACGGGTGTAAGGTGTATTACCTGCAGATGTGCAGGAAACATTGCGTGCACCATTGCACAGGTAAATCCTGTAGTGTAGCACTAACTATATTAATATGAGCGAGAAGTAGCGGTTAGAGTTTAAGTGTCGCTAAAGTAAGAGAGTAATTTGCATAGTAAGGAGGAAACAGGTGTGTAAGAATGGAACCTGCAATTAATCAGTGTGAGTTGCCTGCACGCGATGTTAATTAGCATATTTAGTTAAAACAAAAATGGAAAATAGACGCGAAAATAAAAGTGTGATTTATAAAATGATTGTTGTAGTGTTAAGAAATAGTGTAAAAAATTAAAATGTTAAGTGTTAAAAATAAATCATATGTTATAGTACTATATGCTATAAACTTACGGATTTGTTGTTTACCGCTGGGGTGCCAGCCCTCTATATGGGCGGCGCGCGAGCTTTCCTTCGGTTATATGCACGCGGATGGTTACTCATGCATGACCCCCCCCCCCCCCTTCCGGACCGGAACCCCCCCCCCCCCCCCCCCGACGTCACAACGTCTTAGGTGTAGCGTGTAAGAAGTACCAACCAGGCCAAGGATTATGTGTGCATTTGCAAACAATAGTCTATTGTATGTTAAAAACAAGTTGCGTGTACCGGAGGTTTACTTCCGTTGCAACTATAATTAAGCGTCGGAAGAGGGTGGATAACAATCGACGATAATTATGCTGTTATGCGATGGGGAAAGCTGCGGATGTAATTTGATGCTATCAAATGCAAATAGAGAGGTACAAGGCTCCTACTTGTTAGCGGATGTAATTTGATGTTATCTAATGCAAATTGAGAGATACAAGGCTCCACCTGCGTTTTGCCCGACCCACATGTAACAAAGCACATCCGTTTGGAATTTTCCATTGACGTTGCTGGAAGGTTCCATACCCCCCTTAAACCCCTACCGCCGCCCCCACCACTCTGCGAACCGAGAACCACCCCGACGACTATTGCCGCCGCAGTTGGGCTCGGAACTCCGGACGCGGCAGTCCGACTCAACTCAGAGGGCAGCTCAAATGTATAAGCGGCCGATATATATTTGAGTTACTCTTGTTGTTAGGCTATTACTATTTAATATTTGTTGTGTCTGTGTGTGTGTGTCTATGGTTTTTATGCAAAGCGTTATTTGGTTTTAGTCTTAAGATGTGTTAGTTGTAAGGTTTAACTTGCGCATTGCGATGTTAGCATTAAGGTGTGTTATGGTATTTATTTATGTTTAAGAAATGTGTTTTTTAATTTTAAGTATTGGGTTATGGTGTGTGTGTGTGTGTGTGTGTGTGTGTCCATGTCTGTGTTCATCTGTGTACTAATAATTTTTTATATTCCACAGCTAGCTGTTAGGATGGGTAGATTAAATTAAAATGTAAATGTAAATTAAAGAAGTTCGATTGAACTTCATTAAATATGGGTGGGACATGCGCGTTGTGCCTTAGGCAGCGCATATTTTTATTGTTTTTGATTTTTGTTTTTGATTTTGGTCAGGCAAAAATATGATTGGGTGGGTTTAGATTAAGGGTGGGAGGTTAGAGTTGCGTCTTGCATTACCTGTTCCAGAGTCCCTATTGTAAAATTGGAATGGTCAAGTCCAGTGCCCAGGCCCGAGGCTGGCCGCCCGTATCACAGACTACCAAACTGGATCGCCACGTGCGTGCGGGCCAAAAATCGGGATCCCTAGCAAGACGTAACTTTTTGGGTTGGGATTGGGAGTGTTTGAGGAACACAGGGTGGTGGAGACGGTCCTGGCCGCCTCCATCACCTTGGATCATTATTATTTTTTGGTGACCTTGACCTCAATTCACTCATGCATAACCCCCCCCCCCCCCTCAACCGGAACCGGAACCCCCCCCCCCCCCCGGCCGAGGTCACTTTCACTTGTTGCGTGTGCTGTGTGATTATTTAAGCGAGGTCGACTAACGGGTCCGTTTATTCTGATTCCAGCCGCCAACGCTGCCGCATCAGAGCCATGTCGTCTACTTCCAGTACCACTGCCAACACTACCAGCACCACTACCACTTCACCACCTGTCGCACCAGCGAAGAGACTCCGTTTGAAGAATGTGCCGGAGCACATGCTGCAGCAGATGGAGACACCACCTTCCACATCCAGAAGTCCAGCTCCGGCCAACATTCTTCTGCAAGCGATGACAGTTCTTGGGAGCATCTTCTCCCCACCTCCGTCACCAATCCATGAGGAGCAGCCGTCAGAAGATGGATCTGCAGTAATGGCACCACCACCGCAGAAGAAAGTGACGGATGTGGCAAGAACTGTTGAGCCTCTTCGTCCTGATACACCTTCACTTCTCAATTTTATTCGTCCTTATATTTCCTTGCCACCACTAATCACCCCTATTTCTGAATCTACCCCTCCTCGTCCTATCATTCCTGTTTTAGAGCGAAAAAAGAAGCTTTTCAAAATTGCTCCTTCAGAGCGTTATCAATTATTAATGAAAGAGCGACGCAGGGCATTTAAAAATCCGCGTAAATGTCCTGAAGTGCTTTGTAAGGGTCTTAAAAAAGGATCAGTTTGTGGTAAGAAATGTGTTTTAAACGAAAAGTATTGCCGTTTACATGTCGTGAAACACATTTCTGCGCCACAACTGACTGTGGTCTCCCACAAGTCTTACCCTCCCACCAGGTTGAAGAGATTGAAGGAAGGTTTGAGGTACTTTTTTGTAAGTAGAACGGATAAGAGCAATAGAATTGTAATAGGGTGTAACGGCTATAAGTGGGTAATAAAGCTCTCCGTACCTCTAAGAACCAAAAAAGCGATCAATACACTTGATGCGAAAGACTTTCTCTTCAAAGGTGAGGATGGTTGGACTAGGTGGGGGCGAAGTAATTATTAGAAAATCTTAGCTTTTTTCAAAATTCCAAATTGTTGGCAAAAAATAATGGGAGAGAAACCAGCGCTATGATAAGTGCGCTGCGTTTCTCTCCCATTATTTTTTGGCCGCTCTAAGTCCCGTGACCTACTTTCATATGACCTTGACATTGACGAACCCCCCCCCCCCCCCCCCCGACCGGAACCGGAACCGGAACCCCCCCCCGGCGTACGTCACAAACATCCTTCCCCTGCCAACTTTCTCTTATTTTGCATTGACCTACTTTCAATAAACAGTCGCACACCTGCTGTTGGAACATTGCTCGCCTACCCACTGTACAGCGAACATGGCTCCACTGGATGGTGCATCATTTTACAACAAATGTACTGAGTCCGAAGAAGTTTTGGAAATAGAGGAAGAGGAAGAAGAACAGACATCGGATGAAGAAGAAGAAGAACAACTGATTGATGAAAAACTTAGATGTATAAAACTTGAACCGGACGACACTATTGACCCGTACATCTGGGAAGCAGTACATTGGTTGGAGTCGGGCAGAACAATCGTGATTATATCTCCAATGTTGTTCCTTGGAAGCCCGATTGTGTACATTACACCGGACACTGCCGAATTCATCTGGCAATGGGGGGAGTCGTTTAATGAGTTCAGGGGGAATGAAGAGCATAATAACTGGTTTAACATCACGTTAGTCTAAGGAGGGGTTTGTGAAAACCCGAAAAAAAAACGGTCCTTTTCAGGACCACCTAATACACAGATTAGGCGTATGAATTGTAAGATTCATACGCAAGATTAGTCATGAGTGGTCACTACATAAGTCAAACTCCTGTGTGACCTTGAACTTGAACCCCCCCCCCCCCACTGATTTTTCATTGACTTGGCTATATAAGAGTGTGGCGGTTTGTGTTGGAGCCATTCCTTGCTAATAATAGTTAGAGCGAACATGTCTCCCCGAGATGTTCCAATATTTTATAATAAATGTACAAAGATTGGAGAAGTATTGGAGGTGGATGAAGAAAACGACGAGGAAAACAATGAAGAAATTGAAGTGCACTTGTTAAGTGAAAATGTTGTTACAAGAATATTTTTGGATATTAATTCTCCAATGGATATTATAGGAAGGTTTGTAATTGAAGCTATGACATGGATAGAAAACGGAAGATTAGTGAACATAGCATCTCCAATTTTAGTTGATGATAGGCCCACCTTTGGTGTATATTGGCGTAACATTGATCTGTTATGGCTATGGGCGGAGGCATATGTGGAGTATTTGCAATTAGAAGAAAATATAGGGTTTAATCATTACTTTTCGGCTTTGGTTTTAAACTACTAATTTTTAACATCCCACTAAAAAATCATACCCCCCCCCCCCCCCTAAATTTTTACTGTACTGGCGAACGTTATAAAAGCAGCTATCACATGTGTTTGCTCATTATTTGTCTTGTTGCTATACGTTCAACATGTATAAGAGACTGGATTCGTTTTTTGCTGAGCACACAGAAGTTTGGCCGCTATTGTATAGGTTATTTTTGAAAATTGAACAAAACATAATGAGGGATATGGGCATGGGGGTTAGTGTGTTTGTGTACCGTCGTGATGCGTACAAAGTATTGTGTGCATGTCGAGTAAGGATTGAAGTTTTAGAAATACTGTTTCCATGGATGCTGCACGTACGTAATCTTGTAGAAGGCATGAAGATAGAGGTGGAAGTGGTTGCAATGCAATACAAGCTGTCTGCGGAAGAGTAATTAGAGCAAGGCAAGTTACAAATTTTTATAAGTGACTTTACCCCTTCCCCCCCCCCCCTTCCAGTCTCCTATATAAGCGAGGGTTCCACACAATCCTGTTCATTTTTCGTGTAACTGTTACTGGAGCCACATGTTCTTTTTTTTTTAAACCATGTCTCCGAGAGATACCACTTTTATTTACATCACTGAAATTGTTATAGATCGTGAGATGGCAGAAGATGAAGAAGTAGAGCAAGAGGTAAATATTACGTTTGGACAGTTTTTGGAAGAAATAGTTGGAGAATTTTTAAATTTAAATGAACAAATGAACAATGATATTGGACCCCCTTCAAATTCAAATGTATCCTTTATGCACCAACCGGAAGAATTAACAGAATCTGAAGGTGAAGAAGAACAGCAGTCACAACTCTGGAATGCCGCTGCCCATGTTATTGATACTCCGCAACATGAGGAAACAAATTTGGAATAAAAATGGTGGGGGGAAAGATGAGGTAGTAGGCTATTTAAACGGTAGTCTGGCATAAGTAAAAATCATTTCAAAATGGATGAGCGAGCGAGAATGTACAAAGTGTTTTGTGAAGAGTGTGATAGAGTGTGGGTACCACCGGTGAACTCCTTCACATATTATTTTCCAATTCTGGACATAGATGATTGTAAGAAAATCCCAGACATTGGTTATAAGTTTGAAAAGGCTGGAATTCTAATTAGTGTTCATGAAAAATTTCATAATGAATATTCAAGGAAATTAGCATTTGATTTCATGTTGGCAAATGAAGATCTTAAATCTTGTGACTATCCTTATTTTCTTTATAACCATCTTGTTACAAATGGTGCTAGCGTGACCGTTGAAATATGTATTCGTCATTTTTGGGACAACCGGTAAAGTGGTGGGGGAAAGGGGATAAATGTGATGTTGGACTGAATTTAGTTTTATTTTTACAATAGCAGCCGACTACGATGCAACGTCCAATTTTGTATCATACGCTTACCTCTGATGCAGAAGAGGAGACCAGAAGGAGAAGAAGTGAACAATCAAGACAAACCCAGGCTAATATCAACATGGAATATCACAGACTTCAATTTCAAATTCCCGGAATGCGACTTGGAGAAAACCGAGTGAAAACTGTCCACGTAGCCGGTAGTTACATTAAATATCTAAAACTACTATTGGAAGAAAAAAAATCAAAAATTAAACAATTGGAAAATGAAAACAATAAAATGAAGAAAGAACTGTTACGTTTGAAAAATGTGTGTAGTAACAAAGGTGTGGTTAAAGAAGGCGAAGAAGAAGGAAATGAAATTATAGGATTTTAAGTTAAAAAAAAAAAAAAACATAAAATGTTAAAAAAAACAATAAAATTAAAAATGTAAAAAAAGTAGAGGTAGAATAGAGAGCGGGGAATAGATCACTTTGTGGCAATGGAATAACATGTCACTTAGTGCTCTATTCCCCGTTCTCGCGTTAATATTGTTTGACCTTGACCTAGAAAGTAGTAGTGGGGATAAGTTATTTAAGCGGGCGGTAGGCAGTAAAACAGTTTAGTACGAATGTTACTCTCATCTACAACACGATGGAGAGTCTTTTTGTTATTTGTTTGAGAAAAATAATTTGTGATGACTTTTTATTTCATCACATTATAAGATCAGGAGAATGTCTTATTCCCAATACGGTTAGAAATGCAATACACGAGTATCGAAGAGAACATTATGGATTCGGCATTATTGTTGCTTATAAATTTGCAGATGGGACCCAGCTTTGTCCAGATTGTGCACGAGTGGCTATAGATGATTGGGACGAATTTGAACTTGAAGGAGGGTACGTTGACCATCGTGTTAAAGCACCACTAATAAGATTTGAAGCTATGCGGGAAAGATGCACAATCTGTGCACAGGTCTTATGTAAATTTATTAGGTGTAGAACATACTAGAGTAACGGTATGGAGGGGAGGTCTAACAAAAAGTGGGGGAAAAAGTAGTGGGGGGAAAAAATAGTGGGGGAAAAAGTAGTGGGGGTATTGGTTATAAATGTTGTTTGGTAAAGGTTGATTTCATTACTGTCACAGAATAACTCGAGTAAAGATGTCTTTTAACATGGAAATAAAAACTTTTAAGATTCTCGATGAAGAATGGACATTTGTTGCAAACTTTATAAGATCAAAAGAAGATGATGGAAGTTTGATGAAAGTGTTTTGCTACATATTAGAAGGGAAAGATGAACAGGTGGTGAAAGATTATTTATCAAACAGGCAAATATCGTCATCCAGCTCACAATTTATTAAATTTCTAAAAGACAATAATGTGAATGCAAAAGTGGAAGTTTGGTTTTTTGTTTAAACAACATGGTGGGGGAAAATTGAAATGGTGGGGGGAATTGTGTTTAAAAGAGGGTTAAAACACAGTAGGAGTTTCATTTATTTGCTAAAACTCTTAAGAAGAACATTGCAAGAAAAATGGCTGAACCAGTAGAAGATTCAACTCCATCAACAAGTAATGTTTTACATTTCTCAAGTAAAGGAAAACGAATAACACATCCGGAATTGAGTGCTTTAGGTAAGGAACGGTGCAGGAAAGAAAAAATGGCGTTCTATCAATTGCAACTTATAGTGCCTTCATTGACTGTTGGCAATACCAGGATACAAACATTGATCGGTGCAAAGAAATATATTTTGGAACTGTTGGACAAAATTGAAGTGTTAGAAAACAAACTGAAGACAAATAAAACTACTGGTGTATGGAATCCGCCTAGTGAAATTCCTGTTTTAAAGATGGAACCTAATGAACTTCCTGATACTTATGCGTGGAATGCATTTAATGAACCTGATGAAGACTCTCCTATAAAGTATGAAGCTCCTGCTGTGTAAATAATGACGGGTAAAAAAAAAATAAAAATATTAAAAAAAAAAATAAAACAGAAAAATACAAAAAAATTAGATGTAGAATAGAGAGCGGGGAATAGATCACTCTGTGGTAATGGAATAACATGCCACTTAGTGCTCTATTCCCCGTTCTCGCGTTAAGTTTATTTGACCTTGACCTATAAAAACATGGTGGGGGAAAGCGTTTTGGTGGGGGGAAAGTGGATAAAAGAGGTTCGACGCGTTGTTGTAGTCATTTCGCTCATAATATTCTTGTTTCTCACATCTCGCAGTAGAACCAGAATCATGGCAAGTGGAGACAATGTTTTGGACCTTAGTACAACAAAAAAGGATCAACAACATTTGAAAGTCCAGAAAAGTCATTTTAAAGAGTCAGCTCAGGCAAGAGAGGCGAGAATAAGACAAAAATACTACAAACTGCAAAGGCTAATACCAGGAGTTCGATTGGGAGAAGTTAGGACTAGAACTATCGATATGGCCGCCGACTACATCAATCAACTACTTGTCGAGTTGGCCATAAAGAATGAAAGAATACAGCAGTTGGAATATGAACGCAAAAGAATTCTACTACAAGAAGATGAAGAACCTATGAACTGTGTGATGAAAGACAGTGAATAAAGAAGAAGTGGAAGAAGCTACAAAATTATTTAAAATTTTATGTGTTAGTAAAAAACAATTGGACTTAATATAAACAGTAATAAGGTTAAAAAAAAAAACAATAACAAATTGACATTTAATAATTGGCTGCTAATTTGGACTCACATTAGAGAGTGGGGAATAGATCACTTTGTGGTAATGGACTAACATGCCACTTAGTGCTCTATTCCCCATTCTCGCTTTAGGAGGTGTTGACCTTGACCTATTAAAATAGTAGTATATAAGTAGCTACACAAGAGGGCCTCCTTTATTCATTCGGAATGGCTCCCGTGGATAACACTGACTATCGTAGGAAACCTATTTTTGAAATATTATATAAAATTCAACAAGAAGATCTCGGCATGGAAGATTCGGATGACGACAACTCAGAAGCGGAAAGTGTTGACAGTATGGAAGAAGAATTAACAAGTGAGGCGCATGAAGATGTACAAATAGACTTGACAGAGAATGAATACCCACCACCACCATTGGAATTTGAAGATGTCCATCATGAGACTCCAACATCTAGTCACAATCCTGATGTAGAATCAATACGTCAAAGATTGGTTTTCTGCGCAAGACAATTATTCCCATCAGATAGCGAAGAAGAAGAAGAAGATTAAAATTGGCGGGGGTAAGACAGCATAAAAAGGCGGTATGAAGAGGCCGCATTTCATTTACCTGTTAAATTTCAAAGGATAAACATCGCTAAAATGCATCGTTGTGAGATATGTTTAGAGACTTACGAAGATGAAATATTGTTAGACATTCATAAGGAGTTGTATCACAACAGAAATGAAAACATATCTTCAGAAGAAGTAACAGCAGGACCATCTAATACACTACCAAGTTTAAGTATTCACGCATTACCCGGTAGAGTGGTGATGCATCACAAAATTCAAAACGAAAATCTGGAGTTAGAGCAATTTATTATAGAAGCTAAACCAATTGTGATCAAGATTTTAAAAGAAGAACTAAAACGATTAAACTTTATTAAATTTGGTTTGATTCTAGACGCCATGTTTATCAATGTAGAAGAAGAAATGTCACCAAGAGGATTTATAACAAAAAATCGAACCATCATGGGTAATTCGGATATTGATTCAATAATAGAAGATTGTCTTGAAGAGATTTTGACTAAAATTCAAGAACACGAAGGAAGAGGATCAGGTTGGAGTCTAATTAGCGTAGTAGGTATGGACATAAGAGTTCACAAGCACGGTTATGGGCTGATGGGCAGCAGTTTTATCGCACTTCCGAAAAGGATCAAAGATACAAAATCATGTGTAAATGTTCAAAATCAAGATATGGAATGTTTTCGATATGCTATGACCTCAAAATTTGTATTACACGATGCGCAAAGAGCTGGCGAAGAATATGAGGACTACAGATATAGATATAATTTTCAAGGTATGTCTTACCCGGTAGGGTTGAAAGATATTTCAAAATTTGAAAAACAAAATCCCGGAATATCAGTTAACGTATTTGGTTTGGACAGTTCCAATAAAGTTTTTCCTTTAAAAGTGGTGAAGAACGAGCTTGCAGATCATACGGACTTGTTGTTACTTACAAAGGATGAAGTGTCACACTATGTATGGATAAAATCATTTGAAAGACTTGTCAACAAGCAGCTATCAAAAAATGAACACAAAAAAATAATTTGTAAAAGATGTTTTTGTTTTAAAGAAGAAAGAAATGGAGGACGACATTGGTTACAAGAACATAAACAACTGTGTAATGAACACTTTGAAGCAAAGATTATCTTACCACCATTAAATAAATCATACTTACAGTTTGAAAAGGTGTTCCATCAGTATCGCATTCCTATAGTGGTATATGCTGATTTTGAATCAACACTTGTCCCTATTGAAGATGAAAACGTTGAAGCAAGGAAGAGTATAAAATATCAAATGCATAAGCCTAACAGTTTTTGTTTATTGGTTAAATCCACATTGGCTGAAGAACATTTAAATGGGTACGGATTGACGTCAAGACCTGTGGTGTACCGTGGTGAAGATGTTGCTGCGACATTTCTTAATCATCTATATGAAATAGCTAGGAATGTAGAAAATTTGTATAGCGATATTGTGCCAATGATACCTATGGATGAAGAAGAAGAAATTCAACATGAAAATGCCAGCCATTGTTTTTTATGTAAAAATGAGTTTACTTTGAATAACTACAAAGTTAAGGATCATGATCATCTTACAGGATATTATAGGGGTGCGGCGTGTAATGGATGCAACATCAATTACAAGATTCCTAGAAATATACCTGTAATACTGCATAACCTTAGCGGTTATGATGGTCATTTTATAATACCAGAATTGGGGAGAGATGACGGTGCGATTGATGTTATCGCGGAAACAACTGAGAAGTTTATAAGTTTTAGTAAGAAGATTGGAAATATAAAATTACGATTTTTAGATTCGTACCGGTTTATGCCGTGCAGTTTATCGAGACTTTCAGATAACCTCAGGAAAGAAGATTTAATAGAAACAAGAAAGATTGTGAATAACGATAAATTGGATCTAGTTCTTCGCAAAGGTGTTTTCCCTTACGATTATATCGACAGTTTGGAAAGATTTGAAGAAACCTCACTTCCACCTAGAGAAGCTTTTAAGAGTAAATTATACGAAGAGGACATCAGTGAGGAAGATTATCAACACGCTTGTAAGGTATGGAATGAACTAGGGATGAGAACTTTGGGAGAATATTCGGATTTCTACGTTAAATTGGATGTGACACTATTATGTGACATAATGGAAGAATTTAGGAATACCTGTTTAAAAGCATACGGATTAGACCCTCTTCATTCGTACACAGCTCCCGGATTGGCATGGCAGGCCATGTTAAAAGAAACAAACTGTAAACTTCAACTACTAACCGATATAGATATGGTGTTGATGATAGAGTCTGGTATCCGAGGAGGATTAACGCAAAGTGTAACCAGATATGTAAAAGCCAACAATAAATACCTCCCCAACTATGACGCGTCACAACCAAGTACATTTATAGGTTATTTTGACGCAAATAACCTATACGGATGGGCTATGTCAAAACCCCTTCCATATGATAATTTTAAATGGGTTGATCCAAATTCGATCGATAACATCGCCGATATCCCTAAACACGGAGATACTGGTTACATCTTTGACGTTGATTTTGAGTACCCGGAACATCTTCACGACCACCATTATGACTTGCCGCTATTAGCAAAAACAGAAATATCTCCTACTGGTAGATGGCCGAAATTAATGATGACACTCACCAACAAGACGAGGTATGTAGCGCATTATTGGACAGTACAACAAGCGTTAGAGATGGGATTGAAAATTACCAGAATTAATAGGGTGCTACAATTTTCTCAATCCTGTTGGTTGAAATCCTATATTGATAACAACACTAGAAGAAGAACAGCGGCAACGTCCAATTTTCAAAAGGATTTCTTTAAATTGATGAATAATGCAATATTCGGTAAAACATTAGAAAACAAGAGGAATCACAAAGATTTAAGATTGGTTAATGACGCAACAAAACTACAAAAGTTGGTGCAAAAACCAAACTTTGCATCTTCAATAATTATTAATGAAAACCTTGTTGCCGTTTCTATGAACAAAATTTCAATTAAGATGGATCGCCCTGTTTATGTCGGAATGTCTATTTTAGATATATCAAAAACTCATATGTACGATTTTCATTATAATAAAATGGTGAAACATTATGGAAGAGAGAACATTGGAATTGCATACATGGACACCGACGCATTCATCTATTGGATTATAACCAATGATATGTATGAAGATCTACGCACTTTTGTTTATAAAGATGATTTTGATTTTTCTGATTATCCGCAACAGCACCCTAACTACGACAACGGGATAAACAAGAAAGTCTTAGGAAAATTCAAAGATGAGACCAATGGTGCGCCTATGGAAGAGATTGTGGCTTTGATGTCCAAGCTTTATTCATTTCAACTATACATAAGTGAGAAAGAAGAACATCAAGTTGTAAAGAAGGCAAAAGGCATTAAAACATCATATCTAAAGAAGAATGTACAATTTGAACATTTTAAAAGATGTCTGTTCGAAAATATAGAAACCACAGCAACTTTTAATACAATAAGAAGCTTCAACCATCAAGTTTACAGTGTTAAACAAACCAAATGGGCACTAAGCTACAAGGATGACAAGAGGCATATCCAGCAAGACAATATACACACTCTTCCTTTTGGACATTATTCATTAACTCCTATCGACCAATAAAACCTGTTCTTCGTCCTTTCACCTACTTCCTTTTTTCCTTTCCGTAAAAAAGAGGGGAGCATGGCAAGCCCAATGCCATGCCCCCTCTTTTTTACACAGCTATTATTTGGCCTTGACCCATATTTGTTAATGATATAAAAGATGACAAACCAGTCTGAGGATTAGTATTTTTTAAACCGGCGTGGAAACAACATCTAAGAATGGAAGGATTGAAGGATAAGATTGTACATGAACTTCATAAACCGGCAAGAAGGAAGTTTCCAAGAAGGAATACAGTTATAAAAGGAATGAACGATCTATACCAAGCCGATCTCATAGAGATGATACCACATAGTAAATTGAATAAAGGGTTTAAATATATATTAGCTATTATAGACTGTTTTAGCAAGCTCGCTGACGCTTTACCGCTTAAGGACAAGAGTGGGAAAAGTGTTACAAAAGCTATGGAAACGGCTATTAAAAGAAATAAACTTGTCATCAAACATTTACAAACTGATGATGGAAAAGAATATTTCAATAAGGAATTTGCGGCATTAATGAAAAAATATAACATAAATCATTATTCTACAAATTCGGAAGTCAAAGCTTCGATAATAGAACGATTCAATAGAACATTAAAAGGAGCGATGTATAAAACATTTTCCAAACGAGGATCGTACGTGTGGTACGATATATTACCGCAGCTTATAAAAGAGTACAATAACAAGTATCATCGCACTATTGGTATGAAACCTATCCAAGTAAATAGCGGCAATGCTAAGCTTGTTTTAGAGCGTATTAAAAAAAATACTGCTCCCAAAATTGAAAAATTAAAACCTAAAAAGTTTAAAGTAAACGATAAGGTGCGTATAAGTAAATACAAAGGAGTTTTCAGTAAGAGATATCTACCAAACTGGACTAACGAAGTATTTACAATCTACAAGGTGCAGCCGACAATACCAGAAACGTACATTTTAAAGGACAACAAAGGTGAACTACTTCAAGGCGGATTCTATGGGCATGAACTATTGAAATCAACAGTTGGTGACGTATATCTTGTCGAAAAGGTTTTACAAAGAAAAAAGGATAAAGTTAAAGTCCGTTGGTTGGGATTTGACAAGAGTGAAGATTCTTGGATTCCTACAAAAGACTTGGTATAATACTTTAATAATTCATTATGTGTTGAACCTTTAAACAAGATGGATATTGTACAGCAAAAGGAACGATTTAATATTAATAACATAGATGAATTGACAGTGGATAGTGACAAGTTAAACCGTGGTAAACATGGGGAATTACTACCAAACTCCATAAGATGTTTGATAACCGGTCCTTCAAATTGTGGAAAAACAAATGTTGTTTTCAACCTTATAACTAATCCAAAAGGACTACGTTTTAATAATATATACATTTTTTCAAAATCTTTGCAACAACCTAAATACCAGTTGTTGGATAAAGTGTTAGCAAGTGTACCAGAAGTAAATTTCTACAAGTTTAATGCCAGTGAAACAATTATGCAGCCAAATGAAGCTAAACCATTTTCTGTATTTATATTTGACGATGTATCATGTGAAAATCACGATACAATCAGAAGTTATTTTGCAATGGGGAGACATCATAATATTGACAGTATTTACATTGGTCAAACCTACAGTAAAATTCCAAAACAACTTATAAGAGATAATGCTAATTTGTTGATAGTATTCAAGCAAGATGAAACAAATTTGAAACATATATATAACGATCATGTGAATGCGGATATGACATTTGATAAATTTAAAGAGATGTGCGGCAAAGCGTGGGCTGAAAAGTATGGCTTTCTCGTCATTATGAAAGATGAAGCTATAAAAGATGGAAGATATCGAATAGGGTTGGACAAATTTGTATTAATCCATTAATTGAATGGCAGTACGTCTAGTAATGAATCAGACTTCATAGTGTAAACATGGTGAATCAAGAAAAACTATTGAAAGAAATAAAATCACTCAGTGATTCTATTAGGATGAAGAATCGCGCATTAAGGATGGGTTTAAGTGAAAGAGAAGAATTCCTAGAGACTACATTTAAACCTATTACGGAACCTTTAAAACAGATATCAAAAACCATTGGTAAACCTCGTTATGAAGGAGATGTTTTACTACCAGTTTCTAAACAAGAAGTAGAAACGTTAAAAAAAGACGATGATGATTCATATACAAGTGCTAGTGAGTTTTCGCAAGAAGAAACAAAAGAAGAAGAAGAACCAATTGTTGAAAAAGAAGAAGAACAACCGATACCTGAAGCAGAACAATCAATTCCCAATCTAACTCAATTGAGTAGCGATATATTACAGCATGGACCTCTTGGAAGGAAATACATAATGAAAATGCTACATGACATGAAAGCAAATCCGAATTTAGGTAAATCACACATATACGGAGCAAGGATTGATGGGAATGAATTAAAAATAGGTGATTCAAAACTTGAAATAACTGAAGACGATCACATCATTATTGGTGAGCATAAATATAAAGGAACAAAAGGGTTATATGAATTAATTTTTAAAAACATACCACTAAGATATTCAATCAAAGATTTAAATGTTTTTAAAGAAATTCTACAAAATACCAACGCTCATAAAAGGAATTACTCAAAGGATGCAATGATTAATCGTTCACGTGCAACGAAATATAACATCGTTATTAAAAAGCTGTTTCCTCCTCGAAAACTGCCAACATTACGTACCGCACCGGCGGTGAAACAACCGCTAAAAAGAAAATCTTTATCACTTATGGATTTATCACTTCTTGAACAACATGGCAAAAAGAGTAAAGGAGATACTTCAACATCTGGTAAAGGACTGATGAAAAATCTGTACAATACAAATGTGATTTACTACAAAGACATCAATAAATTGGTTGACAGAATGAGACTACTACATGAAGCCATGGAAGCCGGTCATACGGGATTAAATAATGAATGGGTGGCTCTGGTAGATGAACTTAGGAATCGCGGCATAGTCGTATAATTGCCCGCGGATATAAAAGAGTTGCAAGCGTATAATGTATCAGTTCTAACATGAGTGTCGACAAGTTCGGACGGTACTCCGCGTTAGGGGTGCAAGTCGGAGAAGACAGAAAAAGAGGCGGTTTACCACAAACTCCTGAAGGTGACTATAACATAAGTAATAAACGTTTAAAACTAGTTAAAGATCCAGAAGAAGATACTGATGGAGCGAATTTAAAAACAGTTAAAGAAGCTACTTCTACATCATTGAAATTAGACAAGAATACTTACGATATCAAATCGCATAGAATAATTAATGTTGGTAAACCAACTGATAGTTCTGATGCAATTAATAAAGAGTATTTATCATCTGAACTTTCAAATACTTTAAAATTGCAGTGGGTTAATAATTTAAAAGATGGACAGACATATGATGCTGGGAATCATAGGATAACAAACGTGGCAAATCCAAAAAATGATAAAGATTCAGTTAATAAAGAATATTTACATTCTATAATACCGGAAAAGACTCAACGCGGATTTTCTTTTTATAAATTTATAATAAATGACATTGGATACCCAAAGGAAGACGGCGATGCTGTAAACCTGAAATACATCAAGGACAACTGTATTTTACAAGATGGTGATGAAATCGATTGTCATGGGAAAGTGTTGTCAAATGTAAAGTTCGGTTCTCAACCAAAAGACGCTGTTACTATGGAACAACTATCTAAAGAATTAAAAAGGGAAACATCGAATTTTGTAAAACATGAAGATGCCGTGCTAAAGCGAGGAGATACATTTATACATGGAAATGAAAAGTTTGATTTAATGCAAGGAAAAAATGATGAATGGGATGCAGGACATAAAACAATAACAAATGGAAGATTTGGTATAAAAGATTCGGATGTACCTTTGATGGTACAAACATTAATTGCGAGTGGTGGTAGATTAGGTACATACGATGGTCGTAATAGAAGAATAAAAAATATTTATCCTGGTTATGAAGATGATGATTGTGTTACATTGAGACAAACAATAACTTGGGATAAACACTTTGGGACCAAATATGATGCAAAGATGAAGAAAATAATTAATATTTTACCAGGAGAAGATTTAAATGATGCTGCTACTATTGGACAGGTCATAACAACGTCAAAAAGTGATTCGACCGCTTACACGTGTAATGATAAACGTATTATGCAGTTACACGATCCTCAACATCCGAAAGATGCTGTAACTTTAGATTGTTTAATAAGAATAGTGGGAAACTTACTTATCGATACCCACAATCATATAGCTAGTACAACGAGTCATGTGATGATTCAACCCGATGAACGAGAAGCTTGGATTAAAAATAGAATCATAAATCAGTATATAATTAATTTGAATAATTAAATATTTAAATATAAAACATTGTGCAAGAGTTATTCATTTATGTAAAGCAGCTCGTGGAGTAAACACGCTGGTTATATAAGACGGCATAATGAAGACCGCACCGCTCAGTCGTCGTCAAGACAGCGGCAAGAAAGGACGTGGTATAACATCAGCTGCGTTTTCCCTGCTCAGACGGATACCTGTTGGCGCCGTTCTAAATCGAGCGATAGACGCTCTACCATACGAATTCCATCTGCCCGGAGGTTATCAATATTGCGGACCCGGAACTAAGTTGGCAAAACGCTTAGCAAGAGGAGATCCCGGTATTAATAAATTGGATCAGGCCTGCAAACAACACGATATAGCGTATTCCAAGTTTACAGATTCGACAAATAGATCGATAGCGGATAGAGTGCTAGCTGAAAAAGCTTGGCAAAGAGTGAAATCAAGTGACGCGAGCATTGCGGAAAAGGCAGCCGCTTGGGCAGTTACTACAGCCATGAAGGGGAAAACAAAATTCGGTGGTGGGAAACGTCGTAGAGGACGACCTGCAAAGAAAAGAGCTCCCAAAAGAGGTGGAAACATTAAGAAAAGACGTCGTAGAACTCGTAAAACAAAGGCGAAGAAAACTTCCGTTTGGTCGATGGTAAAAAACGGAGCAGGCCTATACCTAAGACCATACCGTGTGTACTAAATAAGAACAATCAATTGATAATTCCAAATAAAGCTTTAACAAATCATCAATTATCAAATTATGTAAAATGTTTAAGAATACCATTTTTTAGAGGAGTTTTTATGAAAGATGCATTACCAAATAAAATATGGAAAAATGAAACTGGAATAGTGAATTTGGATTCCACTCATGGTCCAGGAACTCATTGGGTATGCTATAAAAAACTCGGACAGAACGTTTACTACTTTGACAGTTTTGGCAATCTACCACCGCCGAAAGAACTTCAATATTATTTTCGGAACTCCAAAAATATATTTTACAATTACAAAAGAGAACAACCCAACAATACAGAAATATGCGGACATTTATGTTTGGAGTTTTTAGCGAAAAGCGTCAGTCAACTTTGAGATGTCATCGTATACAGTGTCACTGAGTGGAAATTCATCCACACTGAAAAGCACTCTCTTCCCGGCACTACGTTTATCCAAGGATAGACTGTGGGAAGCTGCACTATTGGATTTTACTACGTACAATTCAATTCCCAATGTCACGGAGGGAAAAAACAATTTACTACATTATTACGAGAGTAAAGATGAAAAAGGAAATTATTCGCAATTGAAGGTAATAACTTTATCTACTGGATCGTATGAAATAGACGATATAAACCAAGTATTACAGAAGCAGCTAGGAGAAGAAAATATCAGTATAAAAGGAAATAACAATACTTTAAAAGCGGAAATCACTTCAAAATATTATATAGATTTCAGTTTGGAACAGTCAATCGCCAGTTTACTCGGGTTTTCAAATAAGAAAAGAAAAGTCTTAGATCCTGGAACCACTCATACAGGCGATACCACAGTGACAATATTGAAGGTGAACAGTATTGATATAACATGCAATATTATACACGGATCGTATAGAGATGGAGTAAACCAACATATTTTGCATACATTTTATCCAACAGTGGCTCCCGGTTTTAAGATAGTTGAGAAACCACAAAACCTGATATACCTGCCATTGAACACCAGTTTCATTTCGGACATCGTACTGGACATATCGGATCAGGACGGTAACACTGTTGACTTTAGAGGAGAAACCATTACAATACGGTTACACATAAGAGCTGTATCATAAGTTCAACATGGGATTGACATTTAAACCGCAACGGAAGAGCCGAGAGCTCAGTAGCTCTTCAACATTGGACGAGTTAACACCGGACAACATTCGTTTCCTGCAAAAGATCGGACTAATACTTACCAACGATGGATATCCTGGATATATCTCAAGGACCGACGTTCGACGAAACACTATGGGAGAAGGAATATCACACGCACAACCCTTACACTTCATCAAAATTAAACAATAACGATGAAATAAGGATCCCCATTCAACAACAGGACATTTACACGTTACCGTGTGAAAGTTACTTGTACATCGAAGGACGGGTATTAAAATTGGATGGAAAGACCGGTTCAACGGTTCCATTTATAAATAACCCGATGGCATATCTTTTTGATGAAATAAGATATGAAATATCAGGAGTGACGGTTGATTCAACAAAAAAGGTCGGTCTAACAACGACACTGAAAGGATTAACATCATTAACACCGCATGAAAAAAATTCAATAGTCACCGCCGGATGGGTTGCTCCCGATAAAGACACTATAACACCGGATTCCAATGGTCATTTTGACTTTCATGTCCCTTTACGTTTGCTTTTGGGATTCGCTGAAGATTACAGACGAATAATAATAAATGTCAAACAAGAATTGGTATTACTCAGATCTTCAACTAACAAGGACTTGATACTTGCAGACCCTGGAACTACGGAATCCAAACTGGAATGGCAACTACAGTTGGATAAAGTCGTGTGGAGAGTACCGCATGTCAGATTAGCCGATGAACACAGAATCGTATTGTTGAGAAAGTTGAAATCTGACCGTGATATCGTCATGCCGTTTAGAAGTTGGGAATTCCATGAATATCCCACACTACCTCAAACAGAGCGACAAACATGGACTGTGAAGACGTCCACTTATCTAGAACGGGCACGGTACATAATACTCGGTTTCCAGACTAAACGAAAAGATGTTATAACTTCGCACGCCGGTCAATTTGACCATTGCAAGATAAAAAATTGCAAAGTTTTCCTAAACTCTCAATTCTTTCCTTATGACAATTTAAATGTAATGTTCAGCAAAAAACGTTATTCCATTTTATACGATATGTATGCGAGGTTTCAATCGTCATATTACGGAAAGACAAATACACCGCTATTATCACCGGATCAGTTTTATTCAAAAGCTCCGATAATCGTTATCGATTGTTCAAAACAAAATGAATCCGTAAAGTCGTCAAGTGTGGATATAAAAATTGAAATGGAGTTTGAAGAAGCAGTACCGGATGGAACTTCGGCATACTGTCTGATTTTACATGACAAGATAGTGACGTACACTCCATTAACGGGAATCGTTAAAAATGTGTTGTAAAAAACTGTTTTGAGGTTGATGCGAATGTTATAAAAGGGGGGAAAAAAAGAATGAAAATCTCATTATATTTCTGACCGTCGTATGGGAAGCATCGTTCGCAAGATGAGCTCGCCTACTGCAAATACTAACGAAGAAGAAACTACGCCTCTCATGGCTGACAATAGTTTGGATATAGAAAAACAAGTTGAACAAGAAATGGATGAGTTCCTCAAGTTTAAACACAAGAAAAAAGAAGAGGAAGTTGAAAAAGGAGTAAAAAGAAGAAAGATCGACGACACCATTTCCACCAATATTTTGGCAGAAGTATTTCTCAGGATCTACTATCCCATCTCTTCGTGTATGACAAAGAGCGTATCCGCCGGAGTTATAAAATCATTGGATTATTCACCAACTGTTATTTTAAATCATGGATCCAAAATGGTGGCCTTCACTGAAATTTCCTGGGAATCGTTTAGGAAACATCTACATCTTTTGGAATGTTATTTGAGTAACAACACATTTGGAAGAAGGACGAAATTAAGTCTGCTGGAATCGAATATCGAAATCGATATAGTGAAACATCGAGGTGGACAAATCGTTCGCTTTCGAGATTTAACCAAGCACGACATGAAGGTACACCTGACAAAAGATGAATTCTACATTCTAAGTTGTGCTGCCGGTCCTATAACAAGATATCTAAAACAGCTGATATTTTCAAGCGCGATTATAAAAGAGTATTTGACCGATACATTGGATAGACAGCCGTATGTTCCGATTCTATACGGTCCTGTAGATACGTCCATCTTCAATAGAATACCTCACGAAGTTGATATGTGGAGACAGTTGCACAACTATCAAACTAACTTTAATATAGATGAACAAGCCCAAGAGATGAATGAAGAAGACTCGTGCAACAATTAGTAAACTAACAACCTCCACTATAAAAGGATGTCCACCACGGTTTTACAAACAGTCGTTTACCAACCTTCGTCATGAATAAACGAGTTTCGTTTTCCAACCAATCGGAAGTAATGGAGGTAAGACGAGGTATAATTGAATTTCAAGCGTTCCGCGGTAACGACGGAAGTTTTATAATAAAAGAGTTAGTAGTTTTAGATATGGATACATCTGTAGTTTATCACTATTTATTCCAACCGCCTCTGCCGTTCAACAGGTTAACCACCAAAGCGAAAGTGACAAACAAATGGTTGGTAAAACACTTTCACAACTTGAGATGGGACGAAGGTTTTATACACTACAGTATGATGCCGCACATTATGAATCATTATTGTAAAGAATTTAAAATTATCTACACAAAAGGATTGGAGAAAGCCAGTTGGATACAGGCGTTTACAAACCATGAAGTGTTAAATGTTCAGGTGGACAGGGATTTCCAGTGTCACTTTGCAAACATTTGTATTTCATCGAAGAACTTCAAACATCGGCAATCCCAATGCGCTTTAAAGAACGCTTATCGCTTGAACGCGTATCTACAACAGAGTGGTGGGGGATGGGGAGGATATAAAAGCGAGGGGACGGGCATGACCTAGCATGAGTATTACTCTAGCCTCCGAGCAGTCAACACCTCGCACGCAGATTCGCAAGAGTAAGAATATTATCAACAGAAAAGAAGAAGTAAAGATGGCATCGCAGACGTTTTTACAATCACTTGTTGATCAGTTTAACAAACATTCCAAGTCTACCATCCTACCCACCAAGAGATGTTCAGAATTGAAAGAAGAAAAGCACTACATCATCCACACCATCAAGAAGATGGAAACAACTGTCGGAGACGCCATCAACTGTACGCTGAGTGAAGCGCCCTACTCGCCCGGTGATGAACCGAAATTTCAAATCTTTCTTCCCAAACGCTTCGTCCAACTTCTGCAGAACGAAGATCTACGCCTCATCCACCCCGGCGCTCTCTACTTGGCATCCCACGGTCCAAGCGGAAGCAATTCTACAGAGCTCACACTTCACGTCATGCCCACTGCCAACAGTTAATTTGTAATTTCCTATTGTTCTTGTACACCTTTGTCAAATATTTCTGAATAAACGACAATAAGAAAAAAAAAAATAAAAAATATAAAGCAACATATCGGTATGTGTTTGTACACATATCGGTATGTTGCTTTATATAAAAAACAATTTCGGGTGGCCTTGACCTAGTTTCAAAAACTATATAAATGGAGCAATGTCCGTGGGAATTTCCTCAGTCTACGACTACCTTCAGTGCTGTACACATCTCCGTTGCTTGTGCAATCGTCGGTGATAGCAAGATGTCTCTCAAGATCAAGTGTGCATCATACGATACCTCCACCATTACAACTTTTGAACAGCTCGACAATTTCACTAATGAATTGCGAGTTCTTCTTGCCGGTGGTTATCACTTGAATGTCGACACTTATGTCACAAACAAGAGGATGTTTTCCAAACAAAACTTCTGCGATGATGAAGTGTTCTTTCCCACACAGACGGGGACAACATCCACTCCGTCTACTCAAACTAATGTGAAGTTCCACAAATACTACTAAATGTCAAAGCAAAATAACAACAACTACTACAACTCGTCGCTGTGAAATTTCGCTATAAAACGAGTGTTCAACTCAAACAAAATCATCATTTGCTTTCCAACAGTCGCAGCGGTAACAACTACTGGTACCATGTTATACCGAATGATGATTGAATTCAATGGAAAGATCTACGGAAAGGACTATAGAACCGTAGAAGAGATGAGCTCCGATCTCAATGTATTGACTAGAGAAGGGTTCCAACCAAAACTGATCCTGAAGTTTCCAGAGGTGCATCCGCTATCCACTGAAGAACTCATCGCTATGGCTAGAGCAAACAAGCAAGAACACGAACAGAATATTAAGAAAGAACCTGAAGAAGAAGAAAAGGACAAACCTGCATCATAAATATATAAAGATAACCATCTTACATTTGTAAGATGTTCTTTTTTAAAACTTCATTTGGATGACCTTGAGATTACCCCCACCACTTTTCTTAATCTATAAAACACGCTATCCTACACTATACAACTTCATTTCTCGCCTAGACTTACAAGCGGCAACATGGAAGAGAAGAAAAACAAGGACGCGCCTCGCTACTGTTGTGAACAGAAATGCACCGATTTAGGGAGGTGGATGGTAGACGGATTAGCCTGTACAAAGTGCGAATTCTTCGGATCCTGTTACTGCAAATGCAAGACAAAGCAACTACCGCCACCGGAATTGCGAACCTTCAAGATTTTTAAATCACGATACTTCCACACTTGCTGTCCCCAGAGGTGTATCAAATTCCATCCGGAAAAACTTGTCAACTGTCGAGAGTGCAATGCATATTATAAGGACGACTTTTGTACATGCATCATAAGTGCATGCAAGTACAGATCAGATTGGTCTTCTGATCCTGTTGAAGCTTCAGATGTATAGCTGTAGTCACTGACTGCAGCCCTTTTTTAAAACTCCATTTGATTGACCTTGAGATTACCCCCCACCACTCTTTTTTACAACATATATTCTACGGATCATTCGATACGCTTCTCATTCTTATTTCATTACTCGCACTGACAACAACATGGATGATAAATTCATTTCCTTTCAACATTTAATTACCGACAGAGAAGAGATGGAAGAACTATTCCAAAACTTACTCACACTCATTGATAACTATCCTTTAAGATGGATCAACATCACAGTGCAATACGTCAATCCTACCAAAATATTTTCATCCTCATCATCTTCTTCCGGCACCTCCATGTCTTCATCGTCACAAAGTGCAGAGGAAGAGGAACAGACAAATAATGGTGTTAAAATTGTTGAATTAAACGACGAGGAACAAGAAATGCAGGCTCTGGTTAAATATAAATTTAATATTTAATTTACAAACAAAGTATTACTATTTTTCTACATTGTGTTACAGCTAGCGCTTATCTTCGTACGAGTCCCACAACCTATCCCGACGGCGTTTCGCGGCGAACTGCGATGACCGAAGTTCCCTCGTTCCCCACCCAGGCTTCGCCCCACCACTGGCCTCCCCCCACTCTTTTCTTCCCCCACCACGGTACCCCTACCGAGTATAGGCGGCCGCCTCACCGCCGCTCGCCATTTGTTCGCCAACTCCCGAACGATGAGCGGCTTTCCTTTAGCGACAAGTACAAATACATTTACCGTAAAGTCGCAACAAGACTTGCGGGATATTTTTGAGACTTTGAATGACGTAGTCAACGCTCCACACAACACCATCACCATGACTGTGGAGATCTCCTACAATTGTCCACAATGCGAGGAGATGGAGAGCGAGGACATCGAACCTGCAAACACCACTCCTCCACCTTCCGAGGCTGCAGCGTCCGACACGGCTGACAATGACGTTTAATCGCAAACAACTGTTTTTTTTTTTCTTCTTCTTCTTCACCCCCCACCACTCTACAATAAATATGCACTGCGCTCGTCTTCGCTTCTCATTTCATCGCCAACTTTCCGACCGTCAACACCGCTCCCGTTTTTTGCCCCACCACGAAAGAAAAAAAAAAACACGCACACAAAGATGATGGACGACGTTTCGCTCAAATCACGATTGGAGGAGGACAGACTCAGACTGGAGATCAACAGGCTGCAATTGGAAGCGGCAAACCAACAAGGGATGGTCCGCCTGCTGCAACTGTTCAAGTGCGTACTGTGCATGCTGTGCGTCTACCTCCTTTTCGCCATCACCTTCGGCGTCTACTACTGCGTCACCGGTGTACGACGCTCCAACGCCTCTCTGCACAACAACAACGACACGATTTTAATTTAAATTCATTAAAAATGAATAAACGAAAAAATAAAAAAAAAAAAACAACCCCTCCCTCGGCCCGCCCGCTCCCGCTCCGATCCGACCCGTCCCGAGTCCCCGCCCCGACTGAGCCCCTGCGGCTCCCACTTTTTTAAAACTCCCTCCGGATGGCCTTGACCCACTTACAAAACACACCCATCACTGTCAACCACAACTGCCGGTTCGAACCGCTTGGCCTTGACCTGCGCCAGAACCGGCAAAACCCCACTACTAATATCACCG